>SNQJ01S0180566.1:0-19382 GCA_010110895.2 Picea sitchensis | reverse complement strand
GGACACAAACATATAGTTGCAATAGAGATAGATAAACAATGAGATATTCCACAAGTTATGTTTGCCTATGCATACATCTAATACCCCCTAAACATACACAAGTGACCTATGCAACTAAGTGTTGTAATTGTTTAAAGATTTTATAAATTTTTATTTCCCTTCCCCCTAACTAGGTGTGTGATTCAAGATTCCTCCTCCCTTGGCCAAATGACCGCCCGGTGCTCAAGATAGTAAGGCTAACGAGGCCTTACCCTAGCTTCCAAGGTCAGCCCTGACAGTAAGAGGTAGTCCGAGAAGGGATCTCCCCAACGAAATCACGGGATGGTCCCCCGCCACTTCCCCCTGGACTGACCCTCAAACCCGTTTTAGATGGTGGAGGCAGATGAATGAGGCCCCTAAAATGTTGCTAAAAGTTATTAGGACCCTCGGGTGGGTCTTTAGGTGTGTTGGGTCGCTTTTAAACAAGTTTTAGACCTTAAAAATTTTACTTTTTAGCGTATGGCCGAATTGAAAATGTGTATAGAACGATGCTTGCAGTGTGTCAATTAACCATCAATGACATAGCATAATGTAAAGAAAATATTGCACAATATTATACCATCAACACATCATCATATGAAAGGAATCTAGCAAGATATTAGACCATTAACCCATGAACCATTCACATGTGACTGCAAGTAAGAGATGAAGCGTAGACACTTTGCAAGATATAAAAACTGAAAATGTGAAGAGTTCAGCCCATAAACATAAGATACATGTATGTAAAACGTGTTTGAAACGGAAAGCTGAAAACGTAGATGCTTTAAACCATGAATGAAAATGAGATCTAAAAACTACCCATTCATCCACATATGTTTGTTAAGCTTATGAAAAATGGACGTGCTTGAAATAGAAAACTTAGCAAAGCAAATGGAAGATTTAGACCATATTCATATCACATGCACATAAGATTTGTAAATAGCATAATGAAAAGATGAGCTATAGCATCTAAGATTGCATCTAGATCATTAAACCATTCACCATGAAAGCATAAGCATATGAAAATGAAAGAAAAGATGAACTAACAATCATATGGACAAGTAGAAAAGCTAAGCTAAAGATGAAACAAACTACTCTAAGTTAGATCAAGATTTAGGCCTAATAGAATGAGGAAAAGAAGCAAGAGAACTTAGAAATTTGAAGGAGAAAAGGAGAAAAGTGTTACCCAACCAAAGAAAAGTGTGTTGGGAAGCCTCCTGTGTGTTTTTGGGCAGCATATACCCTTGGATCTGTCACTAACCTGCACAAAACAGCAAGCAAAGCTTGCTGGAAATGCTGCAAAACACACTAAACTTGTCAAAAATTTTCTGTTTTTACACAGAAATTTTTAGCATACAAAAATCTGAAAATGAAAACTTATTTTTGACCTTTCAAAGAATGTTAAAAGCTGAAATAGTTATGGAAATGAATGCAGCAAGTAAATGGATAAGAAAAAGGCAATGAAGTGCATAAACGTGAGTGCTTAAACCATGTGGAGCATTAAAACCGTAAGCATGAGATCTAAAACTAACCATTCATCCACATATGTTTGTTAAGCTATGAAAATGAACAACGCGGATTGAAATGGAAACTAGTAAAGCAAATGGAAGACTAGGACCATATTCATATCACATGCACATAAGATTTTGTAAATAGCATAATGAGAAGACGAACTATAGCATCTAAGATTGCATCTAGATCATTAAACCATTCACCATGAAAGCATAAGCATATGAAAATGAAAGAAAAGATGAACTAACAATCACATGGACAAGTAAAAAAGCCAAGCTAAAGATGAATTAAACTTACTCTAAGTTAGATCAAGCATTTAGGCCATTAATGAAGAAAGAAGCAAGAGAATCCAGAAATTTGAAGGAGAAAAGGAGAAAGTGTTACCCAACCAAAGAGAAGTGTGTTGGGAAGCTTCCTGTGTGTTTTTGGGCAGCAAATACTCTTGGATCCGGGCTACTAACTCTCGAAAAATCAGCAAGCAAAACTTGCTGGAAATGCCGCGAAAACACACTTAACTTGTCAAAAAAATTTCTGTTCTTACACAAAAAAATTTAGCATACAAAAATTCCAAAATGAAAACTATTTTGACCTTTCAAGAATGTTAAAGTTGAAATAGTTATGGAAATGAATGCAGCAAGTAAATGGATAAGAAAAAGGCAATGAAGTGTAGAAAGGGCTCAAGGGTAGGCTCCTTTCGATGATATTGCTCGAGGTGCTCCTATAGACATACCACTCAGTACCACTCTCGATCCATTGGCATCTTTGAAGCTCAAGGTCAAGACTGGCGATAGTTGAACCCAATTTCTCCCAATGAATATAACCACTATACCCCTAACACGGCATCAAGTATCTGATAGGTCAACTATAGACGGGTGGCTGTCAGCAGAAGTTTCCTAGTTTGACCTCTAGGTTTGTGATCATGTCCAAACATGTCATCGCGTATCCATCACCATCAGCCATGATGGAATCCCTCAAACTCCTTCGGGCGTAACCCCCTCCTGGCTACCAAATATGCATCTATGAAATTGTGGCTGTCCTATCAACTAAAGTTAACAAGGCGCTGTTCTCGTACAAGTGTCTTTGAGCTGAGAGTTTTGTACCTGGGTATGCCTGAAAGGGTGGTTATGGTTGCTCCTTTCACCTCTCTATGAGGGTTTGCCTCCTCCTTGGGTTGTGCCCTCGGCTGGCATCTCGAGGCTTTTATGCTTCTCTGACTCATGAGTGGTCTTAGTCTCTAAATCACTGGCTCAACGCCTCAATATCTTCATCCTCCTCTCACCGCCGGATTCCACTTCACCGTAGTGATTCTATCCCTTTCCCATGCATTTATGCCTTGGGACATAAGGGTCTCTTCAAGAGAAGCAAATCTTCTTCCGCATCAACTCCCGTCTCGTATCATAATCCAGCTTGGGCTTACCCTTCAATTCCCTTTGAGGATTCTTCTGACCCTTGTCTCCCTATGGTACAAAGGGTTTGGTAAAAATTTTGAGTTTCAACACTGAGTCCCCCATGTATCTAGTGAACACAATGGCCTCCTGTAGGGTACGAGGCTTGAAAGCCTTAAACCTACCCCTCAATGCCTCCGTCAATGCCTCGGTGAACAACAACACCAATCTGTGCTCTGAAATATATGATACAGCCCTTGCCTTCTGCTGGAATTCTATGATGAAGGCCTCAACAGATCCTATCTATATCAACAATGTAAGGTCCCTATAATGGAGATATAGATATCTACTTTCAATCCTCTCCATCAACCTCTCAATGAAATCCAAATATGAAGTAATGCGGTTGTGACCCAATGTCACCAATCCATGATACCACTCACACGCGCCTCACCCTCCAAGTGTAAGGTAGCTTAAACCGATGGTTTACCCGGGTCATCCGTTGAGCTTGTTGTGGTGGTGTCCACTGCGCATCTAAGCTTTGAAGGTGTATTTGGACGATTCGCCAAAAGAAGGTATGGTGAGTTTACCAACTTTTCGATGAAATCCATGTTATGACCCTACTATTGTTGTGGTCCTCCCCTCCGCGGCTCTCTAGGGCGGTTCCTAAGTCCGAGTCCACAATACTTGACTAAGTTCATATCCGGCGGGAAGTCAAAACCCAATGTTGTATACTCCCTCCGATACTGCACGTCCTCCGCATGAGTGGGTGGGTCTCTGTTGCTATCGGTATCTGTTGCCGTAGGTGCCCTTTCGAACCGGGAAACGGGTCGTGGAGTCCTACCGCAGAAGTATATGCGCGAAAGGGTGATCACCTACCGTCACCGGAAAGTTCCCCTCACAGACCGTATGTGGGGCTTTGGGTGCCCTCGAATATCTACTATCCTCAATCTATCGCCCACCCGAGCTAACGATCAGACATGGTCCGCTAACTAACTAACATATCAATAATAACCTGCATGAAAAATGCCTTCCGGTTCCATGGCGCCTTACTAACGCCTCGGTCGCCATATCCGTCACCTAGTATCCTTTCTTACTTCACGCCGGCCCGCGTCATTTCTCTCTCTGCCTGTGCCTCTTCCTCTTCCTTTCAACCGGAGGAAAGAAGGAAAGAAAGTTAGGCCTTCTTTCTTTGCGCCTATTGTAAGTGACATATTCGTCACCCACGTGCTCACGACCATCTGGTTCTTCTATTGTATTCATTGTCTTTAGTCATAGGCCGGCAAGACTAAATCTTTGATACCACCGGAATATCCTCGATCCCATTGATCAAGATATTTGCTATCATCTATCGTTCTGCCTCGCGATCCGATATTAATCGGGGTTTGGATGCGTTTCAGTTGTGTTTGAGATATTTAAGGTTATTGCATGCATGTTGATTATTGCATGTGCATGTTGCATTTATGGTTTTAAAACAACAGATATAAAGGACGCATGCAGAAGTAAATAACATTAACTGCCCAATAACATGTATTAAGCGACTCAGGCATGGAAATACAATAACATACCGGAAATATAGAGTATAATCGTCAACTATATCTCATGGATCGCCACCGGTATACAAGCAAATAACATAAAATACCCGGGATCAGAAGATGAATGCAGATCCAATGCATGCGCTGATAGATCGGAAAAAATATGTGATTTCGGAGAAGTATAGTAACCACTACCACCGGAAAACTCGTCCTAAAGGATAGACCGCCAGAATGAGCCGAAAACGGCTCCAATAGAAGCGCCATGGCCTCTAAACTGAAATGGATGAGCGTCGAATCTCAGATCCGATCTCTAAGGCACTGGATCCGACCTCAAGTTTGTGCACCTCCTCGACACGGATGCACCCCAATGATTCCACCAACGGAATTTGCTGCTATAGGACTCAAAATGATCGTCTCGCCAGTCGCGAACTGATCGAAGGGTTTCCCCATATCTCGCCTTTGATGTCTGGCTCAAGAATCCTCAAATATCCTCGCCAGAAGAGCGCGCTCTAAATGGTCGATGATGCGCCTCGCGAAGATTCCATCACTGAATCGATGGAACCGGCTCAACTGGAAATGGGTCGATCTCAATCCAGGGTCGGAAGGAAATCGTGATTCCGAGCTTCTCGACTCGTGGTACCACAAACCCTCAACTGACTTATACCACTAGTCGTGGTCACGACACCGCACTATTGATAATTCTCGAATAGCACGGTTTACCACCGGATGGTATCTCCGATGGACTAGGTGGCCCTCAACACCGAAACCGACTCAATGGTGGTGGTTTCCTCCAAAAATCCACAAACAACAAGGGGGTCGATTTCTCTCCCTCCGGGAACTCTCTAAACATCAAATCATAACAATGCATAATGAAGAATTAGGTCAAATTCCTCCCTTTATACCATTCCCATTCGAATTCACCATTGACCTCACTGTTGGGTATTTGTGCTCAAAAGAATAATTAATTAATTAAGTCCCCTTTAGCACCTTTTCATTCTAATTCTTCTGCTGACTTAGGGCTTGCGACTTTCCTCCAAGTTTGTTGGCTAATCAATGCTAGCCATCAATACACCCTTACTTCTCCATCTTGTTCCTTGTTTGTGCCCGACTATAGTATACGGGAACAGATAGAATACTAAGTCACTCCCTCGCTAGCCTACTTGGGAATCGACATCACTTCTCCCCCATAGTGCATGAGACTATAGACTAGCGAGGATGACTAGACTACTGAGTCACTCCAACCCTCTTCATCAAGAGGTGGGGACATTACATTGAGATACGTAGTATCTCATGGAGATTGATTGTAATACAGAAGGCTCCAAAGATGATCGAACATTGAAGCAGACTTGGTCAATGGATAGTAAAGCCACCTTGACACGAAGCATAATTCGTTTGAAGTATGACTCAGTTTTTCATATTAAGACTTGGCATTCTACACCAAGTATATCTTGTAGATGTTATGGCAAAAGTTGTAGGTTACAAAGCCCGACCCAATCAAGGAACAAGAGCTACAACTTTGGGAATCCTACAATTAATGTCAAGAATGATGTAGGTCTTGCACTTCATGGGTGACTAGGTCACTTAGGGAGGCGATCCCGTGACCCTAGGGGATTGAGATGGAGAGAGATATAAAGTGAAGCCCTATAGGTCGAGTAATGGAATGAAGGTAGGAGAGATGCCTTGTAAGTCAAGTAAAGGTTTCCCACAAGTATAGTGCTTTTTCAAATGAGTGTACCTATCCGAGACACAAGAAAAGCCAAATTTGCAACAAGATATACAGTATGTATTAGCAAGTTAAGCTTGTTGTCCTAATTTGCAGCAATAGATAACAGTATATATCAGCAAGAAAAAGATGCTTATAATCTGCTCAATATGTGCTCAAGATCAAGTAGAAAATGCAAGAGAAAGACTAGCAATTGACTAGCTAAACTCAAGATGAAGAACCAAAAATCTCTTAGTAAAGATAAGGCTGTTGTAAATACTTGTCTATAGAAAATATATCAGTCTATGGCTGTAACATTCAATGTATTACAGCAAGAAAATCAGCCACTGGAATCCTCTCAAAAGTTGCCAAAAAGTGCACTAGAACAAGTAGAGTAAGTGTGCAAAATTTGAACCAAAGCCAATGGTTGAACAAAGAATTATTTAAGCAAGTAAGGGTTTCTGCAGCCCTAATGGCTGAAGATGCAATTTTGCAACAGAAACAATAAGTAGCCCTTAGATGAGGACACCCTAGTGGCCATGTGAGGTGCCCAAGTCACAAGGAAAACAATCCACTTAGCAAGAAGAAATGACCTAAATTCATGTTTCCCAATGCAATAATTTTTATATCGCAGCAAATCAATGACTAGTGCCTTTACTATTGGGTTAATGGAGTCAAGAACTAGCTTAGAGAACCAACTCTGGGGTGTAAGCCTTTACCCTGCCAAGTTTCTTCTAAGTTGGGCTTGCTAAGAGGGTGTATGCCCTTATACTTTAGCAAACCCTTAATCAATGAGATGAAGCGAGCAAAAATGGTGGAAGACTATGGTGGGGGTGTATACCATTATACTTCCCACCTAGATCCTAGCATAAAACAACTTGACTTGAAATAAATGATAGCAAGAGAGTAAAACCATACCAATATCAAGAGAAGTGCTAAGACACCACCACAAGATCTAGAAAGAATCATCCAAAGCTAGTGTTAGGCCTTCCTCCATCAACCATTCATAAAATCAGCCATAAGACAAGTGCACAAGAGCCAAAAGAGCTAAGGAGGTCAAAATTTCAGACTAAATCCTCTCACAAGTGAAGAGTTGTTATTTAAAATGAGATCTTATGATCTCTATTTATACAAAAAATTAGCCAACATGGCTTGTCCACAAATATGAGTAAACACAAGATTAGGGGTCAAACAACCCTAATCTTTTCCCTTATCACAATAATATTAACAATTCACTTAAAATTTCATCTTTGTACAAATTAAACCCATCTAACATGATCGCCACCCCCTTTAGGGACGCTTTTGCCACTTTGAGCTGGTCGCTATGTTGCAGCATCGAAGGGCCTCAAAAGGTCATGTGTCAAGAATATAAGTGATTTCATCATGGTGAAAACCCTCTTCTCCTCAAAACGTCCAAGTGCAAATGAGTGGCACTCACCACCAAGCCCTAGCCCCAATATCATGACGCCATGCTCAAAAGTGGAAAAATATCCCACTTTTGAGCATGACATAATGATATTGGGGGCTAGGGCTTGGTCATCCAAGTCATCATCAAGGTTGTCCAAATCTCTCTCTCATCTGGCATGCGTGCCCCTAGCATCCAACCCTGGGCTTAGAGCCCATGGAAGCCCAAGCGAGGTTGTTCTCCCAAAACTGTCCACCGCTAAGTACCTAAAGACAAATGAACATTCCAAGGATCTTCAAGTCATAATCATTTAATTTTCACCATGCTAGGCTCAAGCATGAGGTTTATTTCAATTTAGCTTTTACTTGAACCATAAAACAAATGCAGCTACACCATTAACAATTGCTGCAATAACCAAGATCACAAGAAGAAATAACATGCACAAGAACATAAGAAATGCATCCCGGAAACCCTTCAACAAGGGAGAAACCTAATCCTTCGCTATATTCTCAAGAGAGAAAGACCTCTCACACCATAGATCTAGCACACAAAAGGGTGCTCTCAAAACCAAGAAGGCTAGCACACTTCAACCCTCTAGAATATGTACTGCTGAAATTTCCAAAATCACTTGTGTGTTGTGTTTCTCAATGGGGAAATCACCTTATTTATACTAGACCTGACACATCAAAAGTGGTGTCTAATGGCACAACAAATGACTAATAATCTCGTGAATATAATTAATAATTACAATATTAATTATCTTTTACATTAATTATCTTTTCACTTTATGGTGGGGCCGATCCAAATTCCTTTTCATCACAATTAGGGTTACGTGTAAACTCTTAGACAATATAGAAAGGATCTCACACATACACCAGTGCTCAACCACTAGAGCACGTCCACCTATGCTCAGTCACATGGGTGTCTAACTCAACAGATCTCTATCTCAATCGAAGTCTCACGAGAGAATCATATGGACACACACTCACCAGTGCTCAGCGACTAGGGTCACGTCCACATGTGCTCACCACTGTGACATCCCACTAACAGATTCCTATCTCACTGAAGTCTCACACAAAGAGACCCATCCTCAAAATTTTGCACGGCTTGTAGGAAAGGTTTAGATAGCTTGGAGTCAAAGCTCAAATCATGCACAGAGCTTCCCACCCATCGCCACCTCGATGGGGAGCTCTTTTCATTTAGGGTGGGCTAATCCGCGAGACGCCCCTAACTGGGGGTTCCAAAGGTCTAAAGGTCTAAAGGATCAAGATGATGGTTTCCTTTCACGGATTACTGCCCAAGAGATAAATGCACAAGATATTCCACCGATGGCACCTCGTTTACAGACAAAGCAAATAAAACTAAAAGAATGTGCTGCAATGGTTAGTACTTCACAATATCAATGACTATCTTTAATACATATGAGCATTAATAAAGTAATTATTGACGAAGACAATGATTGCACAAAAGCTTATATCTATGTCACTTCTTCAATAAATACACAAGAGATACCGGGCATTCAATGCATAAAATCAAATCCTAGTATTATCACAATGCACAATATGCTCATACACCAATTGTTGCTGCGCCACTATTGTAGATTTAGGGTGACGTCACCTCTAGTATTAGGTCATATTTGAAGACAATGAGAAGAACGCTTTGTCAATTAAGGTTATAAATATGATCAATAACTCAAAGTCTATCAAACAGGGTGACAATATCACAACGTTCTAAGCCAAACCAAAGATCAAATAAGTGTGACGTCACCTATATTGTTGCTAGTTAGGTTAGCTAGTCAAAGAGGTGGACGTTTTGGCCAAATCAACCAATGAAAATTTAAACCTCATGGCTATTAAGGGATGAGTCAGTCAAGAACTTTAGTCCAAACACAAGTTCAAAACAGGCAAGACATCATCATTAATCGGTTAGTCTAGACGCTTAGAAGTTAGTTAGGGTTTCAAATTTAAAGATTTGAAAGAGTTGTTTTAGCACATAAACCTCAACGTTTTGTTCTAGACTAGTGCCTTGCCAATGGAGTCAAAATGGAGAAAGGCTAATGGCTTTGAGAGACTTAAACCTAAGGACAAGAGGGTTAGCTTTTAATGGTGTCGCACGGCGTGGCCACCAAATCAAAACCCAAGGGAGGAGGCTCATTCCGTGTAGCTAAAGCTAGGCCCCATGCTCCTCCCTTTCCTTGGGACTCTTTGGCAAAACGGATAGCTTCAAACTATAAGTCTAGGGTCAAGAGTGTTGCTGGGGACAAGGCTTTTCAAAATTTAAGGTCAAAACCCAGTGTAAACTAAATTAGCCTAGGGACGCCTTCCTTCAACTTATAATTCAAATCTAACTCTAAAAAGAAAGGCTATAGCCATGGCTAGGCTAAACCCTTAATCAATGGCTTAAACAAGCTTATCATGGGGACATGAAGCAACAACCTACTTGTGTGATTGCTCCCTAGGTTTCAATGATTACAAAATAACAATGTAACCATAAAAGTAAGTTACCCTACCTACAAACCATTCAATCAAGAAGTTTTGCATGCAAATATACTTACAAGCAAATCAATGAAAAGCATAATCAAACCCTAGTTGTAACACCTTCCAATGATAAAAGCACCATGCATATGCCAAAGATAATCCTCCAAGTGTAGTGCTTCAACTCCAAAAGACAAAAGAAACAAGACAAGAGCTAAAAGAAGTATCTCTTGTGAGAGATACTTTTCTAGTCTTTTTCTCTCCAAGAGAGCAAGTTATGAGGCTCAACGTCCTCAATACATATCATTCCAAATGACCTTAATTAACAAAATAGGTCATTCAAACAGCCGACAAGGCTGACTTATCATTATTCAATCATTTGTCACATTAATGCTAAAATGTCAAAATAGAGCTAAAGGGAGACGTCAGTTCTCTCTGATGGAGACGTCGGCCCTTTTTGGGCATGATCAAGATCCAAGGAGAAAAACGCGGGTCTTCCGGGGCTCGGGAACTTCTGTCACACATCGCAAGCCAAACAAGCTCAGTTATCACGCCATTACGTTCTAAACGTCCAGCCTGTCCTGGGTATCGTCCTGTCCATCAAAGCTATCCTCCATCCGTTGTGGGTCGACATCTCAGGTCGTGATTCTCCGGGCCAAAACGCCCCGATGAGGGTGTCCTTTCTTCTCCATGCAAGGGCTCAATATAACTTGTCCCGGCTTCTCTCGCCATCCCAAAGAACCATCCGATGAGCTCTTCACTCTAAGTGGAGGTCCGAAGCAATATTCCCCATGTGCACCGATCCTCCGGCACTGGCCCGGTTGGCATGGTCTCGACATCAAAGACATTCATGGGCTCATCATCCTAGATATCATAGCAATGTAAATCATATCTCTCATCATTAAAGTTATCAAATATATGCATGAAATCCCTCTATCATATCATCTAAGAGCTCAAAGACATTATATCAGATCTACTATACAAAGCTAAGGAAACCAATGAAAACCTATTGGGCTAATACCCACAGATGGAAACTTTCCTCAAAAGATTATTCAAGCCATGTTTAATGGTGATATGGTTTTAGGATGTCCAATCATAGTACACACGCCGGTTGGTGTTAGATCAGGTGCCTTTGTAGGAGGCGAGTTAAAATTCATTAAGGATGCATTTTTCCAAGCCCTTTCATTGCCTTATCTTTCTTTATTTCTTTCTTTTACTACAAGGTCTGACCAGAGGCCACTTTGGCTTGGTAATGTGACGACAACGCTACTCCACTAGGTATCTTACTAAAATGAGAAGGTTGGCTCGTGATGTCCCCTTTCCTTGGCTACAACCAAAGGTCATTTCCTCAATTTGGTGACCGATAGTGGCAATGTCATACTCAAGCAAATACCTATGAACATAATGGGTCGGCCTGCGGATGAGACCTCCCATCTTCTTGGTTAGGTCTTGCATTTATTTTATTTTATCATTTTTCTTAGGGTCCCTAGTTTCTTATCAAGAGGCTTTATTGCCTTCGGGATCCCCTCACTAAGCATCTCTAGGTTTTATTTCTATGGCTTTTATCTTTACCACCAAGTGTTCCCTCGGCCTTTAGCCCCTTCTTCCCACAAGACAAGATGTACCCGAGAGGTCATCCTAATACGCATCTAGGGGAGTGGGATGGATGAGCTGGTATAAGATGTAAAAGTGATAAGATGGTGAGAGCGAACGATGGCTCGCGAAATCCCCTTTGTACAACTAAAACCTATGAATACCACTTAAGTTACCCCATCAATCACCCCAACAATGGTCAAGGATTAGTGTAAGATCCAAGTAGTCATCTGAAATGAAAGGAAACCTAATGCATATATGAAGGTTATAACAATCAAATAGTGACACATACCATGATACTGAACTCACTACTCTCATGGAGCAAGAGCCCTCTCCGATGCAAGCCCAGTCGGGTATGAAGCACACGCTGACAAAGACAAGTCACGAAGAAGAGAGATGGGCCCTCCAGGGCCATGCTCTCAATCACCTCGCTCTCGGCATTCCATGTCTAGGACCATGTGGGCCTCGAGACATGATCTCCTTAGTTATCCCTAGATATCGAGGATAACAAGTACCACATCGTGTCAACTCTCTGCTAATGTGAGAAAAAATACACCCATCACATGGGCACCTTCACCCCTCACGCGCATAATATCAAGCCATCTCAAACGCATTACACCCATCTCATGTAAGATCTCCCCCACACACTCACTAGTGCTCACCACTAGAATCACGTTCACCTATGCTAGTCCAAAGGCACGTCCACTCAAAAGATTCTCTATCTCACCGAAGTCTCATTGTGAGAATCATTTGAGTACCGATCGTCTCAACTCTCACAATGCAGGAGAAAATACACCCATCGCGATACACCTTCACCCTCACTGTGGGTACATACATCGTTTCATCTGAACGACACAATCATCTCATAAGCATCCTCCCCACATTGTAAGCAACAATGCTCCATCTCTCGCCTAGAGAGGAACAACACACCCATCTCTATGGGCATCCTTCCCAATACACAGTGTTCCATCTTAGTCTCAAAGAAGAACGACACACTCATCTCATGGGCACACCCAACTCATGGGTTCTCACACAGGCCGACTCACTCAATCTATGTCCCGGAGGATGTCCACTTAAGCTTCGTAATCATCAACACTCCTCTCATCTAGGGAGGCATTCTCCACCAGGCCAAGTCCCTCATGGAAGTACTCAACTTCTGCCTTTGGCAAGCGCTTTGGTGAAGATATCCGCACCTACTCATGTGTAGAAGGTACTCAACGCACGCTTCTCGCGACTGTCTCTGAAATAATGATATTTTATCTCAATGTAGCCGATCTACTGTGAAACACGAGGTTTTCAAAGAGCTTTACACATCTCTCGTTATCACAATGAATAATGGTAGGATCGATCTCATGATCAAATAACTGTTAGAGCTTGCTTAAGCCACATCGCCAGCTTAACTCACACCTTCAATGCTATATACTTCGTTTATGGTACTCATACATAGAGCTCGCTTTCCTACACCAGGAAACCGTGGCAGACCTCAAGGTAAAACAACAACCGATGTGCTCTTCCGATCCATCAAGGGCCCTACCCAATTCCATCGACATATCCTGCAAACTCGAGTTCACTCTGGAGGCATATCTGGCCATATCCAACTGTGGGCTCGTAGGATATCTCTCAATACATGCTTCATTGTTATCCGCTGAGACTATCTCGGCCGACACTCATGAATCCCACTAAGTACATGCACCCATAACATATATTAGTCCGGTGTTAACCAGATATCACGATCCAATCATCCGTTGTTACAAATGTGGATCAATATTGCTTGAATCAAGAGAAGCATCATTCATTTTCTTCAAATCCATCACCATTGGTGTAGGTACATGGATTTGCGTACCGTCATACCAACTTCAATATCTTCCACTCAGACATTTTCCTTGACTCAGAAAATCTCATATCAGCCCTCTCTCATACTTCTAGTCCCAAGAAGTAGTGCATGATACCTACATCCTTCATCATGAATTCGTAAGTCAATGCTCGCCATGCTCAAAGAATAAGTCCTTATCAACCGGTGAGGAATAAGTCATCCATACGTGACCAAGATTAGGCACTTGTTACCAAAGAATATGATAATATAGGTTTGGATCACAAGACCTTTGTTGAAGCCCAAACTCATCAAGAATCCATCCATTCTTTCGCATCAAGCACGAGGTGCTTGCTTTAGTCCATACGTGGCTTCTTCAACCGCATCAATATTAGATTTCTCGCCATGTATCATTAATTATTCTCGTTGCTCGATATAAACTTCTTCCTCAATCTCACCATTGAGAAAGGTTGTTCTCACATCCATCTCGATTGTAGTCTTCAACCCATGGATGCAACTAGTAAATGATAGTACGGATGGAAGTGTACTTGTTACCGAGCAAATGTCTCATCATACTCAACTCCCTCAACCTGTGAAAAATCCTCCGCTACAAATCTGCTTTGTATTTCTCGACACTTCCATCGGCTGTATGCTTGATCTTATAGATCCACTTGGAAGTCACTACGCATCACTTCTAGTCTCTAACAATATCCCATACATCATTCTTCAAGATGGATTGATATTCTTTTGTCATGGCATCTTGCCATACCTGCTGACCTTGCCGCTTCTCCATGACAAGAGCGTCTGTAATCAATGATGTGACTCATGGCTTAAAGGTAGCTCCTAAAATCTCTTTGGTCTCTTTGCTCTCTGAGATGCGAGGAGTTGCATGGCCCTCCTCTGCGTATTTCATCGAGTCTGTGCGTGCCTTTATACCACCGCACGTCTCCGGGATATCAACTCGATCAACTGAATAATGGTTGTCTCCTCCGAACTACTAAAGGGGAGAAGGCACGCTTCACTATTAATCTCCATCCGAGATTCTCTCGATCTTTGAAAGGCTATCTCTTCTTCAAAGATAACATCTCGCTTATCTCAATCTGTCTCTACCAGGGACGATCAATACCTTCAAGATTCACTCATAGTATCCCAATAAATGTACTTTTCCTTAAGGGTTTAGCTTGGTCCTTTTCTTTTTGGGTATATGAATGTATATTCGACACCCAAATATCCTGAAGTGTTCAATCTAAGGATTCACTCTCGTGAAGGCTTCTTCGAGAGTCAAGGTTCTTCAAAAATCTGGTGAGGACTCCTATTTTGACTATATATTGTTGTCATGGATACTACCCATAGAATCATAGATAGATGTTAATCATGTATCATTGCTTCGGTTTCTTCAATGATGGTTCACGAAATTCTCAAATAGTTTTTGACTCCTTATGAGTCAAGTGACTCCTCTTGAAGTCTGAGTGATAAACATCTTCCTTTGTTGTTAACTCACCGAAATCCAGAAAACAAAACGAAAGGAAACAAGACAAGAATATTCCTAGAGAGAATAATGAGTACATCTCTAGAATCAAACAATTTAAGGATTGTTGTCACGCTAGCGAATGCCTACTTGTAATGTAGCAAGTTTAGAAATGTAGGTTAGAGGCATGATAATTAAAACAATCAAACATGGAGTCTTCACTCCAGTGTGTTGTTCCTCTAAATGCACTCGAGATCCCCAGATCCATGATTGTACCAAAGGTTCCTTCCTCTTGCAAGTACCTCATGACAATGATACAAAATAATATATACAAGTGCATAATTGAGAGTGTTGATACATGATTTCTCCAATGGCACCTAGTTGATCTTCGATCTCTGGCTATCTTCATGAAGGTAGCCATGGTGTCACCTTTGTCATCATGATATTTTTAGGTTGGCCCTTCAATGTAAGAGCTTAAGTGGATGATTATCTTCCTTGCCTTGACGCCATCTTCCTTCCTTTCTTCCTTCTTCATTGGTAGTTGTCTCCTGTAAACCTTTTTGTATCACCCACAATAAGTCTTCCTTCAAGGTGACCAAGTTCTCACTTCCAGTAGAACCAAAGCTGCTTGATCCCTGCCTATCTTCCATCATAGTTCTTTTCATCGTATTTTCAGATTCTTCACAAAAAACCTTTATCAACTGGGCTAGAAACCCAATCTAAGAAGCTAGGCTAGCAAACTTAGGTTTTGTTGGGCTTATGGCTACCACCACGTTTTCCCTCGAAAAGTCAAAAGAACACCGATGAGTTGAAAGCCCTCAGAATGAGCTACGTGAAACCCTAAATCTGAATTCTTCAGAAAATCAAAAACACTAGAAACCCTAGGGCCAAAAAATCCAAAATGCTCAAAAATATAATTTGAAGCTTGTTGGAGGTGTCATGTGAGGTCGTGTGACACCCTTATATAATTTTTATCCCCAACGTCTAAGTTTAAGGTGTTGAAATACCCAAACAACAGAGGGTCGCATCGGAATTGCAATAAACCCTAGAGGGTCGTACGGAATTGAAGAAAGGAGAGGACAGTTGCTTTAATGCTTATGCAATGGGTTCTTTCAAGACCTAAGCTCGATACCATGTTGAATTTTCAATATGCCAGTTCAACCATGAGGTTTATTTCACTTTAGCTTTTACTTGAACCATAAACAAATGCAGCTACACCATTAACAATTGTTGCAATAACCAAGATCACAAGAAGAAATACCATGCACACAAGAACACAAGAAATATCCTAGGAAACCCTTCAACAACAAGGGAAGAAACCCAACAATCCTTTACATATTCTCAAGAGAAAGACTTCCCACACCACAGACCTAGCACACAAAAGGGTTCTCAAACCAAGTATTGCCAGCTTCAAGAGAGGTGTGCACTTCAACCCTGCACATGTACTGCTGAAATTTCCAAAATCACATGTCTGTTGTGTGTTTCCTCAATGGGAAAATCATATTATTTATACTAGATTGGCCACATCAAAAGTGGTGTCTATTTGCACAACAAGGTCGAATTTCAATAACTCGTAATATAATTAATAATTACAATAATAATTATCTTTTACATTAATTATCTTTCACTTTTAGAATGACCACCCTTTACATCACAATTAGGTTGCTGTGTAAATCTTACTTTAGACAATATATAAGGATCTACACACCCACTAGTGTCACCACTAGGGGCAATATCCAGTTTCACCATGTGGACGCCCAGCTCAATAGATTTCTATCTCACCGAGTCTCACATGAGAATCATATGGACACACACCACTAGTGCTCAGCCACTAGGGTCACGCCCCACCTATGCTCAGCCACAGGGACGTCCTACCAACAGATCTCTATCTCACCGAATCTCACAGAGAATCATCTCGAGTACCATATCGCCTCAACTCTCTACACGAGGAGAACAATACACCCATCACATGGGCACCTTTCACCCCTCACATGGGTACACATCGCTTCACCTCAAACGACACAATCTATCTCATGGGCACCTCACACAAGGGCACAACATTTCATCTTTGTCTCGAAGAGGAACTACACCCATCTCATGGGCAAACCCAACTCATGGGTTTCTCTCAGGCCGACTCACCTGCCTATGTGTGATGGAGAATGTCACATAGATGTAATCATCAACAATATATCATGATAAGTGATCCAATCAATAAATAAGACATCTAAGCATGTGCATCAAAGATTACTATATCATCAACAATTAACATCTCAAAGACACTATGACTTGTCAAGCTTATGTATGGGAGGGTTGACGAGGTGTCATTGGGTAGATCTTTCTCAGCCAAGGAGAGCCTCTAAGAGGTCTCGCCTTTTCCCAAGCCATGTAAGGTGTATGACGATGGGGTCAAGACTCCATCGGGCATAGGGCTCATGACATAATTAGGGGTAGTAGTATCTCATTCATGGGTGTCTTTGTAGAGGGTGTGTGTGTTCTTCGTCCTCAAGAATGCATTTTTTCCAAGCCCATCATTTGCCTTTTATCTTTCTTTTCTTTATATTTTCAGCACAAGGAGAGGTTGAAGGTCATTAACTTTGCAGACTAAATGCAGGTACGGCAATCACAAACTCTTAATGGAAATGAGAAGGTTGGCCTGCGATGACACCCCTTTCTCTTAGCCATGCATTTGAGAGTCATTGCCCTGGTTCGGTGACCAAATAATGACAATGTCATACCCCTAGATATCCATGATCTGATAGGTCGGCTCGTGATGAGACCTCCTATCCTTCAATCTACCTTTCATGAATTTCTTTGTTATATTAAGGGTCCCCTTTTATTCAAACATAAGCGTTTTATTGCTTTGGGTGATCCCTGCCAAGCATATCGAAGGTTCATATATGGATTTTATCTTTTACCTAACACTAAACCCTTCGACCTTTAGCCCCTTCTTCCCATTGAATGAGGGAAAACCCCTTCTTAGGTCGCGACATCGTGAAAATCCCAAGAGATAAGGAAACGAGGGGAAAATGATGGAAAATGGTAAGTATGGTCGGGAACAAAACGATGACTCATTGGCGATTTCCAACAAAGAAACCCATTCCCAAGGAGATCACTTACTAGGGCACAAATGTCAACCACCATGAAGTATAAGGTGAAGCAAGGCAAAAGGCATAATGTCCAAGCACATATCATGAAATCTAGAGCAATCTAAGATACAACATAATCAAATGGCTTAGGTATTGAAATGATGCTTACCATAATACTGACTTGCACCTCATGGAGCAAGGCCCACTGCCTTCCGGAAGCCAACTGGTGTGGTGGATGCCATCTGTAAACCTGTGAACATCTGTGGTGGTGAGTGGGTTTTCCATCTGTACAAAGAGTATTGTTGGTCATGTAGTCTGTCAGCACTCCATATCTGCAACCCGAGAGCCTCGAGACATCATCTCCTTTGTTATCAATTAAGCAATTAAATTGCTGACTTAGACTGACTTGGACTCCTCATGGACAAAGACCTAGAAAAACTTGTCCAATTGAGCTGAAACTTGATCCAAGGGTGTAGGGGGTCTCATTCCATTTCTTTTGAGTACTCACACCCCTATCAAAAATCCCAAGGATGTAGTTTTTACATTTTTATATCAAAAATAACTAAAATTACCATTAACTGCGTAATTTTAAAAAAATTTAAAAAAAAACTACTAAGATTCGTCGGAATTCCGCAAGACTCTAAGAGATGTCTAACATGGTTATTTACAATATTCCTAGACCCTAGTCACCCATAGGACTAGATCATTAGAATGTCTTTCACCACTTTGGAGGATTATTGTGGGAGTGAAAAACTCAAGGGTAATTAAAAAGGCTGGTTAGGCCAAGTTAATTACCTGAGGAAAAAAAACACTCAATGAAATGACTTCCCTAATGATAAAGTCCTAGGCAACTAACCTACAATATGATCCATGCAAACCCATTACATTATTATCCCACGCAGGGGAGTGGAAATTCCAATTACAAAAAGAAGTGTCGAGGGCAAAAATGCCTTGTAGAACCAGTAAGTCTTCAACTTTGTTGCACCACCAGGTACATAGCTTCATGGCACATGGAGTTGACCCCCTAGTTGAAACAGGTTGTCAACAAGTGGGTTTGATTTCCAAATCATATTCTTTGATTTTAGCAATCCATCTACCCCTTGAGCCTAATCCTTATGACTGAGATAAGACATCTTTAACTGTTGAATTAGGCACATAACCAATTACCTTGGATTATCCAATGAAGACTCTAAAATGTTTAAGTGACTTCACCAAGGCATAGGCCTGTTTCTCAAACATGGGATACTTTAATTCTGCATTTTGCAAGGCCCTACTCATATAAGCAATGGGTCGATCATGGTCTTGATCATTTTTCTGAAGTAATACACCAGCAATAGTATCTTCAGAAGCAAAAGAGAAAATCTGAAAGTCCTTAGAATAATATGGACTTATGAGGA
>SNQJ01S0180565.1:0-19382 GCA_010110895.2 Picea sitchensis | reverse complement strand
GAGATGCAATTGGGTGCCCTATAGTCTGAATAGTTCTTTCCAAAAATTGCTGGTGAAAGTGGGATCTCAATAATAAACAATAGAATGAGGCATTCCATGAAGCTTGAAGACATGATCCATGAAAATTTGAGCCACAATGGATGCGGTAAATGGGTCTTGAAGAGCACATAAATGAGAATACTTGGAAAGACGATCAACTACCACCATACTGATCGATTTATTTCCTGATTTAGGTAATCCTGCAATAAAATCCATAGAGATGTCCCTCCAAATAGTGGGTGGAATCAGAAGTGGTTGGAGTGTGCCATGAGCTTTGATTGTTTCTCCCTTGTTACGTTGACAAACATCAGATTATTCCACAAAAGTGCGAACATCCTTTTTCATACCATCCCAAAAAAAAGAACATTTCACCCGGTCATAGGTTTTGGTAAACCCTGAGTGCCCAACTATGAGTGTAGCATGAAGCTTATAAACCACCGTGGATTTAAGTTGTGACTGTTCGACAACATATGTATTCCAACAGAGGACGAACACCTTTAGTAACCACTCACATAACTAGATCAAAGATCAACACACTGATGTTTTCACATGGTAAAACCCTATGGGGAAACATCCACGACCCCAACCAAAGCGACCACTTGGAGCAGTTTATTAATGCAAAGAAAAAGATTACAGAGAGATTTTACAAGAGATTTTCTCACAATATATCATCAACAAATGACCCTCCATGCGCTTTAAATAGAGATCATGGACCAATCGGGTGTTAAGCCATAGATCAATGGCCATTAAGATCGAGGAGAGTATGAACCATCAGATCACTCTCTGTCGGGAGCATATCGTGACCGTCAGATTTCCTAACTACAAATGCATACTAATGCATAATAAAGAAACACACTAAGAAGCACACCTTTAACTAATGACATATTAGACCAAGTAGATCTTAACTAACTCCTAAGTGTCTAAATATCCTAACACCCCCCCTTAAGAACAACTTGGGATAGGATTGAAGGATTTACAATAGTGTCACAATAGGAAAAGGAAGGAGGCATTAGAGCCTATCCCCCCTTAATGACAACTTCCTGAACTCCTAACATAGATCGAAGTTTGAAAAACTTCTCTTTTGTAAGAGACTTTATGAAAATGTCACAACTTGATCTTCTGTAGGGAAAAAGAGAACTTCAATAACTTGATCATGAATTAACTTTCTGATGAAGTGCATGTGTAGCTCGATGTGTTTTCTACACTAATGTTGAACTGGGTCTTTGGCGAGCTTGATGAAACTCTGATTGTCACACCAAAGGATGGTCGGATGCTGGTGTTGGAATCCAAACTTTGAAAGGATCTGTCGAAGCCATAGGGCTTCCTGACTTGCATTTATTGTTGCTCGATATTCTTCTTTTGCTGAAGAAAGTGCAATAGCCTGTTGTTTCTTACAGACCCAAGTGACAGGTCCTGAACCAAGGCTGAAAATATAACCTGCAGTAGATTTCTGATCATTAGGGTCGCCGACCCAATCTGAATCAGTGAAACCAACCAATAAAGGAATCACCCCTGAACTGTAATGTATCCCGAACTGAATTGTACCACGAACATAGCGAAGTATCCTTTTAGCTTCTTTCCAATGGATTTCATGGGGTGTTTGCAAATATTAGGCAATAAGACCAACAACAAAGGAAAGATCAGGACGGGTATGAGTCAAGTATAAGAGGCTACCAACTAACTGACGGTACAGGGTGGCATCAACTTCAGAAGAAGTACAGGTGGCAGAAAGCTTGACTCCAGACTAGAAGGGAGAAGGGGTTGGTTTACAATTGTCCATGTGAAAGCGATGAAGAAGGTCACAAGAAGACTTAGACTGGGAAAGAAAAATTCCTTCATTGGTTTGCAAAACTTGGAGGCCAAGGAAATAGTGAAAAAAACCTAAGTCTGTCATTTCAAATTTCTTCTTAAGGCTGGTTTTCAAATGGTTTAAAATTTTTGAGTCACTACCAATAATGATAAGGTCATCAACATAAAGGACAAGGATTATGAGATGTCTTTCTACTTTCTTTTTATAGACATTAGGATCAGAATGGCATCTAGAGAATCCAGTGGCAATAAGAAAGCTATCCATTTTGGCATACCAAGCTCGGGGAGCTTGTTTGAGACCATAAAGATATTTTTTGAGGCGAAAAACAAGGCTAGAGTCATTTTGGACATAGCCAGGAGGTTGTTCCATGTAGATTTCTTCTTGCAAAACCGCGTGCAAGAAGGCAGATTTAACATCCATTTGATGGACCTCCCATTTATGTGAGGCAGCAAGGGCAAGAAAAAGGCGGATGGAATTCATTTTTGCTACAGGGGAAAAGGTTTCATTATAGTCAATTCCTTCAACTTGGGAAAATCCTTTGGCAACTCACCGAGCCTTGTGTCTTTAAACACTTCCATCTGATGCATACTTAGTTCTGTAGACCCATTTGCATCTAACAAGTTTTCTTCCTTTTGGAAGAGGTACAAGATCCCAAGTATCGTTTTCCATTAAAGAACGATACTCTTCATTCATTGTTGTATCCCAAGAAAAGGCGGATGGAATTCATTTTGCTACAGGCAAAGGCTCTATTATAGTCAATTCCTTCAACTGGGAAAATCCTTTAGCAACTCACCGAGCCTTATGTCTTTCAACAACTCTATCCGATGCATACTTAGTCTGTAGGACCCATTTGCATCTAACAAGTTTTCCTTTGGAAGAGGTACAGATCCCAAGTATCGCTTTTCCATTAAAGAATCCATACTCTTCATTCATTGTTGTGTCCCAACTTAGATGACTTGAAGCTTCTCGTGAAATGTCTCCGATCATGAGTTTCAAACTTGGAGCCAAAAGAGAAGAGGTCGGCTGAACCTGAACGGTCCTGAAATGTAGGGGATCCAAGGATTACCGACAAGATCACTAGCTACTTCCTCGTGGCTGAACGGACCCATCTAGGAATTGGTGGAGCTGGTGTTGGTTCAGTTTCAAATGACTCATCTGGAGGGAGGGTGAGTAGGGTGGAGGTGGATTTCTCATCCCCACCGTCATCATCCTAAGAAGTCTCATATCACATGAGAAGACACAAAATGGTGAATATGGCTCACAGCCGGGCTAGCTGTCAATCACCAAGATGACTTGAAATGTGAAGAAGGCACAATCGGCTTAAGATGGCTCGCCTGCCAAGAGATTTTCATCAAATTTAACATCTCTTTTAAGAATAATTTCATTACAATGTGATTGAAGAAGTCCATAACCTTTCACATCTCGTGAATAACCAACAAAAAATATACCTCTCACTTTTAGGCTATAATGCTTTCCTTTCTCACTCAGAATGTGAGCCCATACATAACGCTTAAATACATGGAAGTGACTTACATCCGGGTTTAATTTTAGTCCAAGCTTCTTCCGGGTGTTGAGTATTTTACATTCCTTTGTGGAGTGCAATTTACTATGTAATTTTCAGTTGATGTGCTTCCAATACTTTAGACTTAATCCCTTTAGGATTGGATCATAGAATTAGCCTACTTTTTAATGTGCTATTCTTCTTAGCAACATCCATTTGTTGTGTATATGGAACAATGTGCTGTATCGGATTCCCCCTGTAGCAAGAGTTTGTAAAATTATTGTTCACATATTTGCCTCCATTATCCTGCTCTAACCTTTTGAATTTGATGTTTAGATTGTTTTTCTACAAGGGTCTGTAGGCCGAACTTCACTCTGAGTTTTAAGAAGTAAACGCAAGTAATGCCTAGAAACGCCATCAATGAAAGTTAAGAAATACTTCACACTTTAAAAGAAGGAGAAGAAAGGGACCACACAAATCAATTTGAACAAGATGCAAAGGATCTGAGGTGTGCCAAGAGCCATGTTTTTCAAAACTGCCCGTAGATGATGGTAAGCCCGAGAACACAAACCTAATAAACACTAATCTCTTTGCATGAAACAATAGAAGACCACCACCATCCGGTTGATTACATAGTTGCTGCAAATAGAAAGTTTAGATGACCAAATTAATCATTCCAAATTTTTCTCACGTCATCGTTATGAGCAACAAAAACGGATGAAAAGTTGATGACCCAAAGTTGTCAAACTTGTACAACCCGGGTAATATCATCAACAATTCTCGTAAGAACATGCTTAGGATCATTTAGATCCTTGATTACAACTTGGTGGAGGTAAAACTCACGCTTTACCTTCAATCAATGAGTGATTTGATGATAATTCCATAGAAGGTTACAAGAAATATTTGGAACACATAATACATAATTGAAATGCCCATTTTCTACCTAAATTGTTCCATATCCTACAACACTAAGAGATTCATCATCACCAACAACATTTTCTTGGTGTTACATTCATTTAGAGCGTAAAATATGGCTTTATCCTTAGCCATATGATAAGATGCTCCCCGATCAATAAGCCAACTCCACTAAGAAGAAGTAGTAGTAGAAGGTGTGTTGAAGGAAAATGGTAGCAAAGTGTGCATGTCCATGAGAAGAAGTGAAGAAGAAGAACAAATTAACGATGTTAAAGCTTCTTCATCACGCCTAAGGCTGCCATCTCTTGAAACATTTGACTCATCATGACCATCTTTATCATGTGTTGCAATGTTTGTTAGTATTCTTACTTTTATATTTGCTCCTTTGTCACCACTAGGAGTTGAAGTCGCTTTAAGCCGGTTTGGGACCCCTTTAGGTTTTTGTGGTGAGTATGTTGTTTCTTGGGATACTTTGGGTTTATATTTCTGTTGGACAACTAAGGCTTTGTTGGAGTAAGTACTGAATGTTGATCACTCCAAGTTGTACGCTTTCTTATATTCCTTTCTAATCAAAGAAGCACAAAGGACTCCAAGAGTAGGTTTTACATAAGCTTTCCTAGAGCTCTTCATGGCATAAAAGGTAGATACAAACAATGCATTATGCCCTACCTAGTTTAGAAAGAATAAGATATATGCAACACTCTTCCCTCCATTTTTATCTTACATTCTTCACATAAAATTATGAGTGTTTTAAACTTAGATAGATAGTCTCCAAGAAAAAATCACTTGGAATCAAGGTCGTATTTGATTTTCTAACTATTAAAGCTTAATAATATTGAGCTTACTAAATACGTATCTGCCAAATCGTGTTCCAAGCTCTTCGGGGTCATCATCACCTTGAAGGTGGTACCTTAATCAAGGTATGGACATTCGGATTAGTCCATGTGCTTCATCATTCCTATTATCCCTATTTTCTTATCATCATCAATGAGTGTCGCCTTTCTCAAGGTAATCCCATATGCTTCATTTCTTAATAAATCTTCCATATGGGATTTCCATTTGAAGTAGTTTGTGTTGGTAAGTAAGAGATTATTTGTAGAATTCATATTAAATATTCAGATAATGTGGATTAAAAACTGAAACTAATGATCCGGATGGAAACATTTTGAAAAGTTGCGCGGTTTTAAAAATGGTGACACTGAAGATGGACTTCCGATGTGAGAGTTATGCCCTTTTAAAAAAGGCATAAAATCTGTGAACTTCAAAATAACCACTTGATAGTGTAAGCTACTTTATGAAGTGACGACTTTATAAAGAGAAGTGGGGATCACTTTTACAATGAAGTACTTTATAACATAAAGCTGCAAAATAAATAACTCTAAAATAAAATATAAAGCTACTATAATGATTCACTTTTATACTCTGAAGTGAAATGCATTTTACAATTTGGCATGAACTTTTTCAAAAGTAACAAAAGAGAGACTTGAACTCAAAACCCTTTACTTAATAAGGCAAGTTTTAAATAAATGATCTAGCAAAACATGTTTAATGGTCTAGAAAAACATATTGTAATGTCAAAATTACTTGCGCCTGACCCTAGGTAATTTGAGTGACATGGCATGACATGTGTATGTCGATCCCATGTTTCATCCTTTAATTCAATCATGTCATATTTTTTCAATCTCCTTTAGCAGCCATCAACCAGACCTCCTAGAAGCCTATCAAAAAGACCTTTTTGGACCTTTCCCATTGGACGATTTAAGTTACCTGATACACAGATTCTCCTGAAGTCCGTGGTCCACAACACTATCAGAATCGCCTATCAAACAATTACCATCTCACTTGCACTTTCTTGCACATGAACTCGTCCAAAGTTCGAAGCTCGAAGCCTATCGGGCTCAGTCCTTCGGGTTACTCCTTTGGGAATTTTTCCTGAATCATGCCTTCCAACAACGGTTTCTCGAATAGGTTCTCCCAACCTTGATATTACACAAATGGTTAGGATATACCTTTTCACCCATCGCATGATCAATATTTATCTCTGAATATTTTACCTTTACCGAAAACCATTGTGGGTCCCATATCATAACCGATTACCACTTGGCACTCTCTCGACTAATTCGCCTCTTGTTGATGTCCCCGACATGTAGTATATTGATGGAAGTATATCGGAATTTTTACTCCACCTCGACTTTCCGAGACAACATGCTCATTCGACATATCATACAGTCAACAATCATGCTAACCAACAACTGTGACAATTGCAGGTTCCCAATTTGCATGATGATTACCTCGGTTGGACAATCTCCTTCAGAAACATAACACTGCCACCAGACTTTTCGAATGGATACTTTCGAAAATGATTTTACGAAGGATATAGCGATTGGAATCTCTCACATATGATAGTCCAGATATTTATAGAAATTACAACTGCTTGACCTTTAACTCGATCAGATGAACGTCTTCGAAACAAGAAATTACCCCCAGACTTCTTGAGTGAGTCTTTTTGAAAACAATTTCTCAACAAGATCTGACATTGAGAGTGATTACCGATCAATGACCTTCGTTCTTTTGGGATCACGCCATTGGGTTCCTCCCTTCGGACTTAACCTCATATTACTCTATACAATCAATACAAACATATTACTCATATGAGTAATATTATGAAGATGTATTCCTCCATATCGCTAGGGATGTAGATGAAATCTCTACCCTTAGTGTGCAGTGCCCCAACCATCTATATTTCTTTCTCTTGTTTATTTCAATTTATTGCTTATTATTGTTGAAGTTTTTCCATTTTGAGCACCAAGATACTTTAGCATCAATAAAATTCTCAGTTGGTTGTAATCGGTTGTATCATCATATTCTTATTGGTCATACAATGCATGGGTTAAGGAAGGATAAGTAATAGTTATGATAAGGTTTCATGGTTATAATAACTTCTATTTCATGTTTTATTAGTACCTCAAACTTTCAAGTGGAAGGTTTATTGCTTGTTGTAGCTACCTCCTTACTTATTTGTATATAGACTCCTTAATTTCTTGTAATATTCATAGATAGTCATAGGTATCTTTCCCTTACATAGTCATAGGTTTATTGCTTGTTATAGTTTCCTCCTTACTGCTATGTATATATGTTACTTGCTTTTAATATTCATAGATAGTCATAAGTATCTTTCCCTTAGTGTTTATTTTCAATAATTTGTGAAGATATACTTTAGTTCCCTACTCATCATCCTCCTAGATTAGTGTTATTAATGCAAATGTAAGTTCTAATAGGTTTCTTGTAAATATGTAAATTCTTCGAGCCTACCAACAACCATTGTGAGACATCTATATTACATAAGGAAATACCCTTTCAAAGATGAAGACCAAAGATCTAGGTCACACCTTTATATTGGTGCTTTATCCTCGATACACTAATATTTAATACCCAATAGAAGGTTACACCCCTCACTAATATGATTTTATAAATCATAGCTTCCCCCCTCATGCCACCAAGAAAATGTTACTAAGACACATATCTAAAGAGAAAAAATGGCCAAGCACCCATTGAAAGGGGAAAGGAAGATAAGAAATGAGGTATGTGCAAATAACCTCTACTAGGGCTATGGATGCATGACTAGTAGTAAAGCATTGTTTTTGTCATGGTAGTGACTTCATCGGGGTATATGTTTATTGATTGTTGTAGTTTCCTCCTTACTAATATGTATATAGGTTCCTTGCTTTTAATATTCATAGATAGTCATAAGTATCTTTCCTTACTTGGGGTATAGGTTTATTGCTTGTTGTAGTTTCCTCCTTACTGACATGTATATAGGTTCCTTGAGAAATCTTATATCCCATTGCATAAACCCATTTCATCAAGGTCTAAGTCAAATCAAAGCTGATAAAATCCCTTATTTTTAAAATACATGCTCTCTATGGGAGGATTTGGCAGTGCAGAGAAGTCATTTCTTGGATTCCTAATAAAGGATTCTTTTAAGAGGATATAAATAAATTAAAGTGATAGTTTGTGGAAGTATCATGTACTCAGTCAAGCAAGTGGTTAATTTCAATTATAAGGAAGACAAAGTCCTAACAGAGTCTTAGTTTGATTGAGGTGCAATTATTACAAGGTATGTATCTATTGGCAACAAGCTACCAGAATCGACGCATAAGATATAACCTGAGTTTTCTTTGCATTTTGTCAAGGTTTGATAGAGCCCGGAAGAAGATTGAAATGTTGTTATTCTAAATTTATTATAAAATATTGTAGTCGCTAATTCAAATACCTTATAAGGGTTCATAAAATGGCAATGGAGAGCGTGTGTCTCCTCCAAAGCCAAAATGGAAATTAATTCTTTGATTTCTCTAAAGTAGTGGGAATCCCGGGTTTACTTAGAGTTAGGTTCTATTCTAGTTTAGGGTATTCAAAGTTGTTTCTTTTAGTTTGATAACTGAATCCAAACCACCCCAACCGTCTTTAAATAATATCCTACACAACAAGGGGTTCAATATTCCATTCTGAGAGAGGTATTCCAAATGCCAGAATATATTTTACCCTCCATTATGGATACTTCCTAACGACTGAGCAACCCTTTTTGATGGTAGGATGTCCTCCAAGGGTGTAGTGACTATGAGGGTTTGAGCCCTCTTCTTTCAAGTATATTATTTTCTTGCATTTTTGTTGACTAGCAGTTAGTGTCTTAATTTTGCTAAGCCCCAATCTTGCAAAAACTCTACAGAAGCAATTCAACTTTTTATCAAGTTATCAATCTCTTGGAGTCAATTTTCTTGGTTTTCTCCTTTTGCTTCTTGGCCTATCCTTGCTTGCCTTTGTACATTCTAAAAAATGTTGGGACCAGTTGAAAGAGGCTTGTTTTGTCCCCAATATATGTTGTAGATTTCTTTAATTAGAGCTGGATTCCTGCTACTCTCTAGCATTTTCTCTATACTTTGATTTGAAATTTAGTTTCTTGGCCTTCAAATTTTCTTTATCTTTATCTTGCAGAAGTCATGAAAATTATAGATTATATGAAAGAATAAACATTTAACTTTATTTTTTCTTTAATCTTCATTTTTTCATCTTTCTTCAAAGATATTTTTTATTATTTCAAGAGTTCATTTTATGGTTTTAGTTAGCCTTCCATCTCATCATTCCTTTGCTTTAGTTTCCTTTTCCCTCTCTTTTAGCACATAACAATATGAAAATCCAAAATACAGTTTAGATAGGCTAACCTTTTTTTTAGTGGTTTAGGCTTTGTTTCCTTTTATTTCATAGATTGCAGAGAATGTATTATTTTTGGGTTAGTTTCCTCTTTCATTATTTTTTGCAAGAACATAACAACCAAAAAATCCAAAATACATTTTTAGATAGACCTAATCTTTTTTTTTGTTTGTTTTCTTTTATTTCATAGCTTTGAATCTTTCTTATGCAAGTGCAAAGTCTTGTTCTTGCATCCATATAACACAAAATAAATCCATAGGATAAAGATTCTACGAAATGATGATTTTTTTTTTTTTTTTTTTTTTTTTTTTTTTTTGTTATAAATTGTTGGATTTGTAGATTTGAGTAATTATTTCTCAGAAAAATCCGAAGTGCCCCTGAGTTTTTCAAGATGCTAAATCCATTTATACATTCAAAAATGGATTTTGGAAAACAAAACAATGATTCATGAAAATTCTTACAACGCTGCATTCCAAAGGAAAAAGCCATTTGTGAGAACAACTAACCAATACCCAAAATAAAAGAACATACAAGATTAAACCAAAATTCAAATGATCTACCTTCGTTTCCATTTCAAACGTTTAGCATATCTCATATCACATACAAATGTGCAAAATCTTCAAGGGACTGGAGCATACTTCCTCTCATAATACAAATAGAAGCATAAATATAAAGGGATTCTAAAACATTTGTTCTTATGCAAGCATGTAGATCATGCAAATTGCCCTTCACATAACGAGAAAAATTCATGCATCTTATAATGTATAAAATCACTCTTTTAAGCATATTTCATTCCCCATTCAAGAGAATTTGCAACATCCTAATTTCTTGAGAATCTTAGGGTTTTGATACAGTTATATAAATAATGAGACCTAAGGATTGAAAAGTGATATTTTTTTAATTCATTGATTGACAACATGCCTAACTCAAGAAAATTTTGATGCATTTTGGTTTACTTACCTATTCATGCATTCATCTTTGCAAGGTATGGGATATCCAATATTCATTAATAAAAACTTGCAATAAGTTTGAATGCATAAAATTTCTTGCAAATATTTGTGCATTCATCTTTTCATAATTTTTTTTACAAATCTTGGTTTACTTACCTATTTGTGCATTCATCTTTGCAAATAATGGGATAAGATGATAATTACCAATTGATGTATACTGTAATAAAGGGAATGCAATAGAGAGAATAAATTCATTGGCAATTAAAGACAATTAATCAATATAAAAGTACATCAATACAAATATCAATTACCAATTGATGTATATTTTTTTTGTTTGCTAATTTATCCATGACTTGCGGGATTAGCATATGGCTAAGAAACCATGATTCTCTCTAGGGGTATCTTGAATCCATCAAAATCAATTCGGGATCGCAGACCCGACTCTTGAGCCACACCACCTTAACATGTTTGGATTTTTTGTCCCCTCAGGCTTCGAACCAAAGGATTCTTAACATCACAGAGTAGATTTAACAACACTCACAACACCGTCCTACACCCTCGAGGACACCAATTATTGGTGTATATTATAACAAAGGGAATAAAATATCTTGCAAATTTACATTCACGTGGAAGACGATTTAAATTCAATTACCAATTGATGTCTACTATAAATGGAATAGAGAGAATAAATGCATTGACAATTAAAGACAATTAATCAATATAAAAGTACATCAATGCAAGTATCAATTGGTTATTGGTGCATATTATAACAAAGGGAATGCAATAGAGGGAATAAATGCATTGAAAATTAAAGGAAATTAATCAATATAAAAGTACACCAATGCAAGTTTAATCATCCATAACTTTAATGCACATTCACACACATAGTACTTAATACACTTTTATTTAATGCATGAGTTACATGATAGTTGAGTATTCAAGTTGCATGATTCTTTGTCATATACTCATTTTACTCACACCTTCATTTAGATGCTCAAGTTACATTATCTTTCATCGTTGACTTGAGCTATCTCGGGGACTATAAACATGTGGGTGACCATTCCCATCTCTCTTCGACTTAGTTTCATAGAAAGTTTGAAATGTTGGTTAGGTGAGAACGGTGTGCACAATTAACAATTAGAAAGGGAAAGCACAAATTTTTTCCTCTTTTAAGAATTTAACATTATCATTCTCCTCCTATGCTGTGAATTCCTTGCATTATTTTGGATGCAATTTGCATTGTCATTTATTAGAATGCAAAAGAAATACCTTTATTATTTTAAATGTGATCAACCATGCACATTTTCAACCTCAAATTGATATGTTGCCCACTTGAAAATGAATAAATTTAACTTACTCCTCTTACCTATTTAAATGCAAGAAACTTGCACTCTTGATGTCTAGTGAAAGTTATCCACTCACAATTTTAGAATGCCAATCACCACTTTTTACCTTGATTGTTTTTATTGTTTTACCCTTTCACAGTTCACATGTGATTACCCACTAGTGGTTTCATATGTAAGTTGATCCTTTGTCTTTTGGGATATGAGTTGCTCCTTTGTCTTTTGGGATATGAGTTACCCATTCGCTCCTTGGAAAGGAGATTTAAAGATTCTCTATTTTAGACATGGATAAAAAAATTATCTTCTCACATGTGAATTACTATTCATAAGATTTTAAATGGACGAAGAATGATCTTAACTCCTCTAAATCTTGACCATTGTTGATCTAAAATATTTTTTTACAATCTTAAGGTCAACCTCATGAGGATATGAATCCCCTTGCAGGTGGTACTCCTCTAGTTCTTATAAATTTATGAAAGAAAATAACTCCTCTTGTTCTTATAAATTTATGAAAGAAAATAAAACAAAGTATGAGAAGGATGAGACTTTATTAAAGCTAACATTCACATTCAAAACAATACCTGAGATTGGGACCAGGTATCTTTAAAAGAAACCATATATACAATATTTTACAAAGTAGATAAACCAAATGTGTATGATAAAATAAAAACTGAAATTTCCATTACAACATTCATCAAGAAAATAAACAATATCCACCAGAGAGATCAAAACAATGGACCGCACATAGAAGAGAACTTTCAATGATCATTCCATAAAGCACCAAAAAGATTATGATGGATAAACATTTGGAAACTCAAGCTTTAGATCAAAGCCTTTGAGAATACAATAATGTAGTATCCTAAGTAGTTCTCTTGGAGTCTAAAAAATAATATGAGTCTTTAAATACAAAGTAAATGTATTTAAAGAAAATAAAATGCATTTTCCCTTCAAAGAGGATTGGGATGAGGTTCCTAAAGTGGACCATAAAATGAAAAGACCTAGAAGATATGAGAAAAAAATCGAGGATTAGCTCGATTTTCACATAATACTGGGAATAATAGGTAGTGAAACAATTGACTATAGAAGAAAATAGACTAATGAGAGGAATAAAGTTGTTGTTTGACTCATTGATGGAAAATTCTCGTAACCCTTTACTTGCTTGCAGTTGATTCCTTTATAGGTGCATGTTTAGGTTGAGGTGGCATAACCGCTACAACTCTTTCTTGATTTTCCGGTTCGGTAATTCTGATTAATGAATTTTTCAACCACTCATTGTTATACTCCCTTAAAGGTGCTACAATGATTTCATGCTTCATTTTAATTTTAAATAATTGATTTTCAAATTCCCTCAAATATATCTTTGATTGATGCAATGTGTCATCGACTTCATCATTCCCATTGATATACTATACTAACCATTTTTCAACTTCTTTCAAAAGTCTATTGTTTCAAGAACTCATTTTCCCCGAGAGATTTTAATGCAATTGTTGTCCCATTAAAGTTTCCTCGATAAAATCATGGAATTCATTAACAAATTTGGACCATCAAGCTATTTTGTAAGGTCCACGAGCTTAAGAAACAAATTACTTTTTTGTCTCTCAAAACATCACCCTTCGCTTTCATTTAATTCTTTAATTCTTCTTATCCAACATGAATTGACCTGTATATAATGAATTTTGTTCTTTTCTCTGTGGGCTTCATTTAAGCTTGAGACTTTAGTTGAGAATGTATTCACAACTTCTTTGTAAAAGCCTTGGTCATTTTCGAGGTCCTTTTGTGGGTATTCCTTGAAATTTTGTATTCTTTATGAAAAACTAACAATAATTTGAGCAAGCTCCCAAGTTTCTTGAATTATATCAATTCTCTTGTGTATGGCATCACCAACATATTTTCTTATTGCTTGTAATAAACTTGATGAGCCTTTTTTGAGGAAAGATGGAATGGAGGAATGGATTCCAAAGGATTTGAAGGATGGATGGAAGGAGTGGATGGAATGGATGGATGGACGGAGTGGAGATGGAAATGGATGGAAGGAAGGATGGATGGAAGGAAGAGGAGGGAATGGATGAATGGACGGAGGATGGACGAGGAAATGGAAGGAATGGAATGGATGGAATGGAATGGATGGAATGGATGGAATGGATGGAATGGATGGAATGGATGGAATGGTAAGGACAGGAATGGACGGAGGGAGGAATGGATGGAGAGATGATGGCAATGGAATGGATGGATGGATGGAATGGAATGGACGGAGGGATGGAGGAATGGATGGATGGAAGGAAGGAATGGATGGAAGGACGGAATGGATGGATGGATGAATGGATGGAAATGAATGAAGGAATGGATGATGGAGATGGAGTGGATGGAGGAAATGAGGAAGGAAGGAAGGAGAGGACGATGAATGGAAGGAAGGAATTGGTGGAAAGGAGCCTGAGGATGGACGGAAAAGGAGGAAGGATGGACATTGAAAGGAAGGACGGAAGAGGAATGGAGAGTGGGTGGAAGGAATGGACAAGGATGGAATGGACGAGTGGATTTGAGAGGAATGGAGGAATGGAATGGATGGAATGGATGGAAGGAGGATGAATGGACAGGACAGGAAAGATGGAATGGAGCCTGGACGAATGGACAGGAAAGGATGGAGGAATGGACGGAGCCGGAGGAATGGATGGACGGATTCTGAATGGACGGAATGGGCCGGATGGATGGATCGACCGGATGAATGGAAAGAATGGAGGACGGATGGATGGAATGGACGGATGGATGGATGGAATGGATGGAGGAAAGGAATGGAATGAATGGAATGGAGGGGCGGGATGATCTTTCGAGTTCAGGAAACTGATCTGACGAGGAAGATGAAAGAGGAAGGAAAGGATGAATGATCTGAGGACTGAGATGGATGGATGGAGGAATGGGAGGAAATGGAGGATGGACGGAGTGGACGGATGGATGGTGTACGGATGGATGGAAGGAGGGATGGATGGATGGACGGATGGAATGGATGGAAGGAGGAAGGAGGATGGAACGGATGGATGGAGGAGTGATGGACGGATGGATAGTGGATGGACGGATGGAATGGAAATGGACGGATGGAATGGAATGGAAGGATGGATGGATGGATGGAATGGAATGGAGGATGGACGGATGGATGGAGGATGGATGGATGGAATGGAGGGATGGATGGATGGACGATGGAAAGATGGAAATGGACGGATGGACGGAAGGAGCCTGGAATGGAATGGAATGGATGGAGGAATGGAATGGATGGATGGACGGAATGGAGGATGGAGGAGGATGGACGGATGGACATGGAAAGGAAGGATGGATGGAGGAGGAATGGATGGATGGAAAGGAATGGATGGAATGGAATGAATGGAGGATGGAATGGAATGGATGGATGGACGGAAGTGGATGGATGGAGAAAGGATGGATGGAGCCGGATGGATGGAATGGACGGAGGACGGATGGAAATGGATGGAAGGATGGACGGAGGATGGATGGAAGGATGGACGGAATGGAAGGATGGAATGGCCCGGAGGATGGATGTGGTGTATAAATTTTACGAATTTCGCTTTCCGCAGTTTTCTCCACTCAAGATAACATTCATGGCCTTTAGCTGCTAGGCTTAAATTCTCATTCTAACCATCCTTATTATCTAGCACAATGGGCTTTACATAACCAATATCTACCACATCCCATTATCTTCCATTCCCAAAGCCATGATGGTGGTCTTCATTCTAACTTTCCGTATATGCTGTAAAGTTTGTTCCATTGAACAAAGGGGCCTTGGCCCGCTGAATTTCCCATGGCTTGACATGTTTAAGCTCTAGGATCAACCCTTAGATAAAAGGGGCTGGCTCGGATACCAATTGTTAGGCAACCGAGGGTGAATCGGGCTTGTTTCGCTTAAACAATTATGTTTCTTTAAACTCTTTGTAGAGACACTCCATGATGATCACAATGTATGGAAATAAACAATTGTACTTTCAGTATCATTCACATATGTGAGAAACACATAGACAAATATATCCCGAGGAAACCCATAAAAGGAAAAAAAAAAAACCTCTTTTTCTTTATACATAAGTAACAGCCATAATCTTTACAATATCATACATATGAGCACCAACTCATAATGAGGCTACAACCTTAGTTTTGCAGCTTGCAACTTTGGTCGAGAGCACCAACTCTCTGCTTTCTAACACTCCACTAGAAGGAAGCACCACCTCCCCGGCTTCTCTAGCACCAACTAGAAGGAAGCACCAACTCCCCGGTTTCTTTAGCACTTCAACTAGAAGGAAGCAACAACTCCCTATGTTCAAGAACCCACTCAACCTTTGAGGACACCAGCCCTCCCTGTAGCTCCTCCCAACCAACCTCAAATATAAATCTTTGCTAACAAATTTATTACAATGATATGATGTTCAATAGTGGCTTACCGGACTCATCACTATTCACAGAGATTTCGTTGCTCTGTTTGCTTCATTGCCTTTCTGCTCACATCACTTGATCTGTCTATTCTTCTTCTATTTATGCTCTGTGCACCATATCCATTCACCGCGACAATTCCACTTCAGGTCGTCTTTACCATCGCGACTTCCTCCTCCTTCTTCACACATGAATCACCTCACCAACAACAATCACAACAAACTCCTATAGAAACAACAACAACAACCTTCTCTCTCCTCAGACTGTATTTATAGCTTCGCGGCACCTTGTGCATGGAATGTTTGCAATGCCTTTGCATATCGACCAGATCATTATCCTCCACCTCTCGAAAGTGTTTCACCGATCATCATCGACTCTTCAGCCTTCTCCGTAAGCTCACGGTCCAACATCATCAGATGTTATGCACCGTAGATTCCTTTTCCGTAGTTTGAGACTCTTTGTCTTCTCTATGACAAATAACTCACCTTCTTTGTTTTAGTTATAGGCCCCAATGCTCATCAACTCCGCCAATTGCCTCCACTTAACATCTCATTCCTCCTCGACTCTTTTCACCTCCTCGGCCGGGCCATCCTGCTGCCTTCACATCCTCTAGTAGAAACTATCAATGGTTACTAGCAGTTTCAATCGCGGTCATGCAACAAGAGTCTCCTCGTGATCTTCTTTTAGGGTTAATCTACACCGCTGGATGAGATTTATTAATTTTTTGCCTTTAAATCGGTTTCGGCATTTCGGCATTTCGGTAATCTTGTTGTGTGGCATCTCGACTCTCTAAGTTGCGATATCTGAAATGGAGCTTATCTAGATTGAATCCTTCCCTTATTGTGACCAAGTGTTGTGGCCACAACCTTATGCATATGGTGCTTTTGCGATTTCAAGATATCGCAAATTCAGAATTCAAGTTGCTTTGTTTCTTATGTCCATATTGCGAGTCTTCGGCGAACTCCAACTCTGAGTTGAACCAATGGTCCAGATATGAACTTGTTTCAATGGCTACAATTGAATCGCTGACATCGCGATATCACAAAAATCACCGATTCTTGTTGCATTTGTTTCTTTTCCTCTTGATGCGACTACTTCAAACTCCGACACAAGCTATAATCAACGGTCTAGATTCATTCTTGATTCAATGGTTTATTGCATCGCTGAGACGTGACATCGTGAAATTGACATTCTTGTTGTCAAGTGTTTTGTCACTTCAAAGTCCCGATCCTCGGTAATCCATAAAGAGATCATATCAACGGTCCAGTCACTTTAAATTTAACGTAATCGCGATTAAATCGCGGATTTCATATCGTGAAATTGGGGTTTCTGTTGTCAATAATCTTTTTCATGTCCAACTCCTGATCCCTAAAACTCCATAAGGATTGGGATCAACGGTCTATAATTGTCCTCAATCCAACGATCGATATATCTAGACGATATCACATTTCAAGGAAGTCTTGTGGTTATTATTCTTGACTTCTTCAACTCGCGATCCTTCAAAACCCCGGCTGTGGAGTCGGATCAACGTCCACATAACCCCCTGAGATGGACGGTCCCTCCGCCGGGATTTTGCAGAGCCCATTTTCCTTTCACTTTAAACACCGCGTAGAGCTTCCATCCAACGATGGTTGATTCTCGTGATTCGATCTAACACTTGAGGATCTATCCTCCTCTTCACACACTCTTCTTGTTTTATTCGCACTGACACCCTCATGTCAAGGCTAATTTTGATGGGATCCAACGACAACATGCTTCTCCTCCAAGATTACACATCCTTCTTACTTGAAGAATTTCAACTCTGCACTCCTCGAGCCCGCGGCTGTCTTGTATTTGTCCATCAATTCACATTCTAATTCTGCCATCTTCACTCAGTCGGCTATCAACATGCTACTACACTACCGTTAAGCATTTGCCAACAAGATGGATCCCAAGTGGCATCCGTTGAGTCAGATTCTTCCACCGGACTAACACTTCCTTGATGGTAATATTATTGACGAAGGCGACACTCACGCTTGTCCAAAACTACTTGTGGATGCAACCATATGGATCCTTCTTCATCCAACTCGGGAAGGCTGGTTTGAGTTTGACACTTAATTCCAATCACCTTCTTTAAGCATGAGACATGAAAAACATGATGGAACTTAGAAGGATTGGGTAGAGATAACTGATAGGCCACTTGCCCCACATGCTTGAGAACTCTATAAGGACCATAAAATTTTGGCGCTAGTTTCTGAGATTGTTTGGCCTTGAGTGAAGTTTTCTTATAAGGTTGCAGTCGAAGAAATACCTGGTCTCCTTTAGAAAATTGACGTTCTAAGCGACCTTGATTGGCTTGTTGCTTCATGCAATTCTGAGCCATGACCAAATTCTCTTTGAGGGTACATATAATATCTTCTTGAACTGTAAGCATTTGGTCAATCGCCTGGTCGTTCGAGACACTTGGCATGTAGAAGAGAACCAAATTTGGCTTTTGTCCATATACTTCTTCAAAAGGAGTCATGCAAGTAGCTATATGGTAAGAAGTGTTGTACCACCATTTAGCTAATGGTAACCATTGAGCCCATTTATTTTTCCTTTCAGAGGAAAAACACCTCAAATAAGTCTCCAAACACTTGTTGACAACTTCAGTTTGACCATCAGTCTGGGGATGATAGGCGGTGATGAGATGCAATTGGGTGCCCTGTAGCTTGAATAATTATTTCCAAAAATTGCTGGTGAAAGTGGGATCTCGATCAGAAACAATAGATTGAGGCATTCCATGAAGCTTGAAGACATGATCCATGAAAATTTGAGCCACAATGGATGCGTTAAATGGGTGTTGAAGAGAACATAAATGAGAATACTTGGAAATATGATCAACTACCACCATACTGACCGACTTATTTCTTGATTTAGGTAATCCCACAATAAAATCCATAGAGATGTCCCTCCAAATAGCGGGTGGAATCAGAAGTGGTTGGAGTGTGCCATGAGCTTTGATTGTTTCTCCCTTGTTACGTTGACAAACATCACATTATTCCACAAAATTGTGAACATCCTTTTTCATACCATCCCCCAAAAAGAACATTTGACCCGGTCATAGGTTTTGGTAAACCCCGAGTGCCCAACTATGAGTGTAGCATGAAGCTTATAAAGCACCGTGGATTTAAGTTGTGACTGTTCGACAACCCAGGTATTCCAACAGAGGA
>SNQJ01S0180564.1:0-11933 GCA_010110895.2 Picea sitchensis | reverse complement strand
TTCTTATATTAGTATATAATGCATTTGAATTTCATAGATTAGAAAACAATTTCTTGTTTTCATAGAAGAGATAGTTTCTTGCTTTCATAGTTTAGAAAATAGTCTTATTTGTTGTTGTAGGATAGATAGACTTTGATTTCATAGATTAGATAGTAGTTTTCTTATCATAGATTAAGAATTAGTTGTTAATGTTTATTGCTTTCAATAGAATAGATTTCCTTTCATGCATTGCATTGATCATTTAGATTTCCTTTCACGCATTAGAAATAGTTTTGCATTAAGAATTTAGCTCACTTGCCTCTTAGGCTAGATAGTTGTTCAATGAGAAGTTTTACTTTGATTACTTGCAGTAGTTAGTTTCCTTTGCTTACTTGTCTTTTTCTTTAGTAGGTTAGTTAGGTTCCTTTCCTTACTTGTCTTTTGCTTTAGTAGGTTAGTTATGTATCTTTTCTTGCTTATCTATTTTCTTTAATAGGTTAGATATGTGTCTTTGCTTACTTGTTTATTTATTTATTTTCCTTCATAGGGTAGTTGCTCATTGTAGGTTGGCAAGTTGAAATAGTTTGCTTTTTTTATTTGCTTATTATGCTTAAATAGTTTTTTTTTCTTATTGTTATGAACTAGTTTGCTTTACATAGAGTTTTCATTTGCTTTCCTAGGAACTATCCATCGATCCTTGGACCAAAAGTACTTAGGTTACCTAGTTTCAAGTTGCTTATTAGGGTTTTCTCATTAGATAGGTTTTTCTTGAGTAGATTAGCCTTAGATAGTTTCCTTCCTTAGTTAGACTATACTCCTACACTCCTTCTACCTTTGGCATATATTTTGCTACAACTCTAAGTTTACTTACCCCGGGTTGACAATTTAATTGAGGGTTTTTACTATGTTTTTAGTGCATATATAACACCCATCACCAATATTAGCTTTCTTAATTTTAATAGGCTTCCCAACAAAAGGTAATTCAATCCCTGGCCCTTCTATGTCTCTTTGTCCTTCAGTTTCTGAGATGTTCACGTTCTTAGGTTCATCATCCTCATCAAAATTAATATTATAACAACCTTGTAACCGTTGAAGAGGTGCAATCCATTCATCTTCTTCTTGCTCAAGAGAGAGGTTAGATAATTCCTCAAAGACCTTCTATATTACAATTTGTAAAGCCTGATCTACTATGGGGTACTGACTTTCAAATAGGAACATAGCTATAAAGTTCTGGGTCATACCATACCATAAAGTTCTGGCAACATAACCATTTGTTGGCATAGGGACAGACCTAGGGTTCAACTCTAACAATGCACCAACAAACCCTAACTATTGGCCCTTTAGGCAACACCTGTTAAGCATATGAAGTCTCACCCGAAGTAGCAATAGGGGGCTGCAGGACACAAGTGTCTACAACCAGAGGAAGTGCAAGATGATTCCTGAATAACAACACAAGATAACCTAGAGATTATTAACAATACTATGCTTAACTTCGCGAAGTTAGACATGTCTTCTTATATTTAGTAAAGGAAATAATAATGCAATCACAGTATAAAAGATAGCAAATAACAAAACATCAATCACATAGAACAACAATATTTTACATGGTTCACCCTCTCCCTAGGGATACGTCCACATAACTGTGTTTATTTATAAGTTAGATGAAAATAAACAGTTCTATCTGTGCACTCAGCTGCATATCCTTCTCTCTCTCTCCTCTTAATCTCCCAACCCTACGCACCTAGCTGTAGAGTTGATCTTCGCACCCAGCTGAAGATCCAAAATACAAGAATGCTATGAGACACGATACTTTTACATCTCACTCTCTCTAACAATAACCCTCTCAAGTCTTCTGCACCTCTGTTTATCATTCCATGTTTCTTAGAAACCCTAGACCGAGAAAAACCCTAGGTACCAAAACCCTAGGTATCAAAACTCACCTTTTAAGGACTTCGCCAACCTGTTCTTCCTTCTTCTTCGTGAGGTGCTCCAAAACACCTATTAGTGTCTTCTTCTTCTTGTCGACCTCTCCACGGTTCATCTTCCTTGCTACTTTATATTCCTTGATATTCTCTTTTAATGTCTCACTTTTCCTTTGCTTCACTCCTTCTTTTATGCTTCTTTAACCACTTCGACCCCTCCTCGGTTTGTGTTCCTTCCACGCTCTTCATACTTTGTCTTTCTTCTTCTTTAATCTATGATTTCTTCCTTAATACATGACCGAGGGCCAACAAGATCCATTCATACTCTTCATGTTGCATCTTCAATGACAGAGTCCTCCCACACTTAGGAATATCATGCAGCTAGATTGGTTGAATGGATCCAACCCCTCCAACAACATGTTCCTGACAACCTTCAACAAGCTAAGCATGATAGCTTCTTCAACAAGGAAAGAAACTCACCAAGGTTCAGATTCAACAAAAGATTCTCGGGGAACTTGATGCAATGGAGACCATTTCTTCTGAAGGGGGGGAGGAATAATCTAGGTGGAAATCGGTGGCCACCCACCTATTCCACTGGCTTGAAATACAATTTTCCAACTTGGAAGTTTTTCTACAGTTGTTTGGGTCCCAAACTTCTGAGGTCATTTTGAGGCCCTAAATGATGTTTTTTTTTTTTTTTATGTTTGGTGGCCCAAGAAATAGCCAGAGGCTCTAGCTTAAGCCTTGTTGAAGTGTGTTCTTCTCGGCTAGACCTTTCCAACGAGATATCGTGCACCTCAAACGAAGATTGCATGCAAAATTTATGCCCTCGGGAAGTTGACATATCAACTACCCCCGTTGGGACCCACAAACCTTTTGGCGTTTCATCTTTCGAGGTTAGGGTTTTCGATTTTATTTATGTTAAAAAATCCTTTGGATCCTCATTGTAAACATCATATTTTTGTGAATGCCCATTTCCATCACACCTCTTCTCATAGATAAGATACCACCATTCTAGCGAGTTCATTCACTTTGTATTTTTACAGTTTTGTACATTTCGTTCATTAATATAAATTGTGTATTACTATATCTCTGTGTTTATTGCAATATATCTATGTATTTACTTATTATATTTCCTCCTTCATTTCATTCTCAAAATAATGTGGATCACAAGATCTATCTTGAGTTCCCCTCCACCGATCATGTACTCCAAATAAACCAATGAGTGATGAGCAAACTCACATTTCTTGAAGTTAATCAACAACTAATTCTTTTTTAGAGTCTCTAATACCTGCATGAGATTTGATATGTGTTGTTCTCGGGTAGAGATATAAACTAATATCTCATCCAAATACATTGTTACAAATGAATCTAAATACAAAAGCAATACATCATTCATCAATAAAATAAATGTAGTTGGTGCATTACATAAAACAAAAGGCATGACTAACCATTCATACAGGCCTTGCCTTGTCTTGAAGGTGGCATTTTATGTGTCTTCTTCTTTAACGTGTACCTAGTGGTATCTTGATTTCAAATATAACTTGGTGAGGTACTTGACATGTTGCAAATGGTCTAACAAAATTTTGATCCTAGGTAGAGGGTATTGATATTTGAGTGTGGTCTTTCTCAAATCTCTATAATCAATACATAGTCGCCAAGCCCCATTCTTCTTTGGTACTATGATGATAGTTGACCAACAAATTGAGGTGCTTGGTCTAATTACTCCCTACTCCAAATTCGACAATTGTTTCTTCACTTCATATGCTTCTAAAAAAAATTGTCTATAAAACCCAATATTTGGTAATGGGGAGTTAGGAAACAACAATATTGCGCGATCCACTTCCCTCTTAGGTGGTAACCCTTTAGGGTCTTGGAACACTCCCTTGTACACTTGCAACAAATCCTCCAACTATTGTTTATTTTCTTTAGTACATCCCTTCGGGGACACCTTTACTCTTACTGATTTGTCACCCGACTAATTCTCTATTAAGAAAAAAAATACATACTTCTTACTAGAATTGATCAAATTTTTTGCTTGGTTGTCACTTACCAAAGATATCTTGGATTTATCTTTGTGTGCATTGATGATGTAAGAATTTCCATCCTTGATAAGGTGGTACTAATATTCTCTCTGTATGAAGATCACATCCTTCTTATACATGCAGGGGATTCCAAACACTACACCACACATGTCAAGGAGTACTACATCTAACTCCACTTCATCAATGAAATTTGCACTTATGGAAAATTTAATGTTACATTGGTTCCTGACCTCGAGCCTTTCATCCTTGTTTTCCCATCCCAATGGATATGGGATAAGGTGATTATGAATTTCCAACCCAATATTGTTTACCATATCGGTTTCTATGAGGTTGGCCTCTAAACACAAATCAAATAGAGCATCTACCTTGGTATTTTTGACTTGGATATTAATATGGAAGAGTTTTTTCATCTCCTTGTCTTCCTTGTGATAAAGGATACTCAGATTCCAATCCTTTTGCACTAAAGTTCGTACAATCTTCTCATCCACATCCAAGCTTAGCTATACTAGGTTTCTTGATTTTGTGGCTAGTAAGTTTTTCTTCTTGGTATCCTTCTTAGGATTCTTTGGATTCATCTCTAGATGTAGCTTCCAACACTTATCTTCGATGGGACCATCAATAACACAATGGTTGTTTGGATCCTTGTGGTGAAGTATAGTAGTTATCATTTGCTTGTATTTTCCTTTCCACTTCCTCTTCCCCTCATTGGAAGCATCTTGGTGGTCTTTCTGTTTAGAACCAGTTGGATGTCCTTTCTTATCTCTTATGTTCTCCATGTATCATGCATGCACACAAGCCTCATTAATGTTCCTTGCTTTGAAGAACATCACTTGTTGTCACAAGTGATTATGTATACCTCCAAGATACTTGAGTATTACGTTTGGGATCTTGGGAGATATAGTCAACATGATCATCACATTCCTAAACTCGGTGGTATACTCTTGCACACTTTTCCCTTGCCTCTATTTGAAGTGATGCCAATGGATCCGTTGATCCTTTAAACAACCAATAGGGTAGAAATATTACTTTATGAGGGTACTTAAAACCTCCCACTTATTTACTGATGGATCGCCCTCAAACTTAATTATCTTTGTGTGGATTTCCCACTAGGTTAGTGCACGACTCTCTAGTTTCAAATGGGAAAATGAAATTTTCTGTTGTTTTTCTATATTATGGACTTTTAAATACACTTTTGATTGTTTCAACCAATGATTCAACTTAGAAACATTAATCTCACCTTTGTAGGGCTTGATGTCCAATTTCTCTTCCATTTTAAACAAAGGTTGTGATGGAGTGATGGCATTGGAACTTGGTTTCTCTTTCTTGGGTTCTTTTTTCGACTCCTTTTTTGGGTCTTCACTATCTCTCAATTTCTCATTTGATCCAACTTTTGAGTTAGAGCCACCAATGTACTCGAAAGGTCCAAACTTGTTCACTAGATATATCATGAGGAGGGACATGTTGCGATATATATTAACAACTTTCTATTATGACCTCACAAATATCTCTTATGCTACATCTTAAGGGTTGTTATGATTGGACTCATCTTCCATGCCTAGGGTTTTGTGATTTCATTCTTAGTCCAATTCCTGGATCCTATAAATTCCCACAAATACCCCAAAGAAAAATGATTTGATACCAATATGATATGTAAACTATCATGGATATTCCATTGGAACAGTTCATCATGAGAAATCTTGTAATATTATGAAATATTTTATTATGCAAGTTTATTTCCTTAGATCTCAAATTTATTATCACTAGTTTATTGCTCAAATTTATAAAAATAACTGAAATATTAAAATGAAAGAACAAGCAAATGAATACACCATCCACACAAATGAACATAATATGTATCATGGGAAACTCGATATAGGAGAAAACCTAGCTAGAAGGTGAGGCCTATGATCTTCTCTCTTTTATTCAGTTATGGAAATGCAAATATAAAGAAATGGGCACTCACTTTGGAGTTTCCTATGACATTATTCCATGAATGGTTGATACATAGTCTTCTTCATCCTCTATTATTCTCTCAAATCCCACTCCTAAATGATTTTCTCAACTATGGAACAAGTACAAAGCTAAATAATGGAACCCCCTCTCTTCCTAGTGACCTAGTATTTAGCATAGCCTTATAGCCGTATAGGGATAAGAATTTTTCATTCCTCAACCTTCAATTAGTGTTAAGTTTTCAATCTTATATAATCTTCTTGAAATTACACACGTGTCTATCCCCACATGTGTGATTAATAGGGACTGATGTGACATCCACTTGGTACCATGGTGGTCAACAAGGTAGGTTAACTTGTGGGAGGCATAACTTCCACATATGAGATTTTATTGAGGTGATTTTCATACCATTGGAAATGTTTCAATGTGTAGAACAATGTCAAGGGTTGGGACTTATTTTCACAAAGTTTTGATCACCAAAAATTCCATTTTATGCCTCAAAATTGCTTTGGAAGGTTTTGGATCCCAAATTTATAAGATGGGAACTACCACTAGAATGTGCCCCACAAGACAATTCCTCCATTTTTTCCACCCATAAAGTACCAAGATAGATGATAAATCATATAATGATCCATTTTGAATCATATTTGGATGATGGATGTGTTGTGGTAGTTCACTTTGTCTTAGTGAGATTTTCTTAGATGTTGTTGTTGGAAAATCGATTGTCATTGATGTCAACCTCATAAGAAGCCCTAAAGAAAAGCTCAAAATCCCTTAAAAGTGATGATGATGTGTCCACTTGAAGAAGCCTTGAATATCCTTGACATAAGTGTATATAACTCCATAGTGGTCCCCTTATGGTGTATCTTTTAAGAATGATCCTCACGGGATGAGATAACATGTGGTTGTTTCCACATGCCCACTTTGAATTGTACACAAATGGAGCCTTGAAGGAGCCTTGAGGAAGCCATAAAAAAAGTTAATAATCCCATAAATTCAAGTGAATAATCCCATAACTCCAATAGATGAATCCCATAAAGTAAGGTAAAGAATCCCCTAAGGTCGATCATCCTTAAGGAAGAGCTGTGACACAAAAGTTGCGACCCTTGGTTGTACCCCCTCATGTGGAAAAGACTCATATAAATAAGAGGAGTATCATTTGGAATTTGTATCACACCAATTCGACATAGATAAGGAAGAAAAGTGAATTTCAACCTAGAGGAGAAAATTTTCTAGGGAAGAGGAAGTGAAGAAGGGTGAAATTCCAAGGGAAGATGAAGTCTTGTGATGATTTGTTCTAGGGTTTTCTTTGAAGGTCATCTTGGAATTTTCGATATAATTTTTTTTCTAGAACAATTCAGATATTGTAACTTGGAGGTATTTCAGAAGATATAGTGAAGAATCATGGGTATGAATTTCAGGTCTTGACACATTACAATTTTGGAGTTAAACTCAATGGAAGTTGAGGTTTTAAAACCTAGGGTTTTCTTCTTAAAAATGAGTCATGTTGCAATTTTCACTATAACATTTTTTGGGGGATGAGTCGCGGATAAAAAATTGGATGAACTTCATAGAATATATCTAAGAATATTGGGTACAAGTTTCATATCCTTATTCATTACAGGTACAAAGTTATACTTTTTAGAAGTTAGAGTTTATGACTAATCAAGAAACTAGTCCCAAACATGTGTTCGAGATAAAATAGTTATATCTTAAACTTGGTAGGTACAAATTGAATTCCATTTGTTGTATTATAAGGAGAACATATCATAATATATGAGGTCTAAGTTTCAAAATTAGAGATAGAAAATTGACCTCGTGGCGAATCTTACAAGTTTGCATATTTTAGGTACAATTCTGAATAGTTTTGTATGCATATTTAGTAAGTGATTTTGGGATTGTATTTGAAGCTTCACTTGATCCTATATCATCATTTAAAATTTTCCAAAGGGATTGTTGTATCCTTCCAGTAGGTGTTGGAAACTCAAGGAGTGGGTTCTTCCTTCAAGTTGGTGCTTGTAAAATCTTGAAACTACTTATGAAACATTTATGTGGTATTATCCTAGTTGGGTTTCAATGTAAAAATATGTGTGCAATGAGTATGATTTTATGTGATGATGAATGAAATGATTAATGGTTAATGCTTATGTAGTGCTTGAAGGTTAAAATTGTTGAAATAACTTTATATTAATTCACCCTCGCCCCTCCATATTCCTGAATATTCTAACAATTGGTTTCAAAGAAGGTTCCTTCAAGAACAATCTAACCACTTGAAGACAGATCATGGATAAGAAAGAAGAATTTACCAAAAATGGAACACCATTTTTTGATGGGAAAAATTATGCTTTTAGGAGCATAATAATGAGAGCATTTTTCAAGCACATAGGTTTGATGTTTGACAAGATGTAGTAAATGGATACATTGCACCAGCTTCTCCCCCAATAGATAATGTTGGGAAAACATCAGTGAATACAATTCAAAGGTTATAAATGTAATTCTAAGTAGTCTAATAGGTTCATAATTTGTTAACGTTATGCATTGTGATTCTGCAAAGGAAATATGAGACAAGCTCAAAAATGTTTATGAAGGATTTGTCAAATTCAAAGGGGACAAGATTCAAACTTACAGAGGACAATTTGAACATCTAAGAATGAAGGAAGATGAAGCTATTGCATCTTATTTTCTTAGAGTTGAAAAAATTGTGAATAATATAAGAGGACTTGAAGAAAAGATTGAAAATTCAATTATTGTGCAAAAGATATTGAGATCTCTCCCAATGAGATTTGACCCTAAAATATCATCTCTAGAAGAAAGACAAGATCTGGCTACATTGAGTATGGATGAATTACATGGAATACTTACAACATATGAAATAAGAATAGAACAAAAAATCCATCCAAAAGGGAAGCAACTTTCAAAGCCTCCAATAAGACAAGAAAGAACAAGCCAAGGTCAAAACCCTTCTCCAATAATAGTGATGATTTAGACAATGAAGAAGAAGCCAACTTTGTGAGAAAGTTGAAAAGAGGAACCGACAAGTACAAAGGTAAGCTTCCTTTGAAATGCTTTAATTATGGAAAAGTTGGTTATTTTTCTTCCAAATGTCCTTATGCAAGGGGTTTAGATAGTGATGAAGAACAAGTTTCTAAGAAAGAAAAGAAATATCAGAAAAGAGAAAAGGAAAGAAATAAAGGAATATTTTTGAAAAAGAAAATCCTTTATTCAAAAGACGATAGTTCCTCATCCGATGAAAATGATGATAGTGACATAGACTCAAGAAGAGTACTCTTCATGGTGTTAGATACTCCAGAGGAAACTACTGAAAATAATGGAGACTATGCCGAATAAGGAGAAGTGAATTTTGAGGAAGAATAGATGAATGCCTTAAATGATCTAAGAATAGAAAGGAAAAAAACAAGTCTCTCAAAGAAGAGTTAAATAAACTGAAGGAAGAATTTCAATGTTGGATTACTGAGAAGGGGGGTGAATCAGTAATAGGGTAATTATAATCCTTTTTCTTCAAATAATCCAAGTGTTATATCAATGTAGAATTATTATCCAATAATGAGCAATAAGAAATGAACAATCACACACATACACAGTACACCAGTGTTTTACGTGGAAACCCATATCGGGAGAAAACCACATAATGTTTTTACTTATATGTCTTCAAGAATTACATTCATTGGAAGCACCAACTTCCTTTATTTTCCAGCTGCAATTGGAAGGAGACTCCAACCCCCTAGTTTCTTAGGCTACAACCTTAGGGAAGCTCCAAATCCTCAATTCTCTATCTATAACCAGAAGGAGGCTACAACCCCCTATGTTCTCCAGCTACAACCGGAAGGTGGCTACAACCACCTGTCCTTGCCCCATCCAACCACCCTGAAGTAGAAGTAGAATGATAAAACCACTGTCACACTATCACTATGAGATATACCGTTGTAAAACTGTACCAATAAACCTGAACCATGCATCAACCTGTACCTCAACCTGTAATCAACCTGTACCATAAACAAGTGCATCAACCATGCACCAACCTTTACCAAACAATATGTAATCAACCTGTACCATAAATAAGTGTAACCAACCATGTACCAAGTATGTACAAATCAAGTTTCAACTACTCATCAATTATGACTCATCAACATGTACCAAAATCATCAACTATACACCTCATGTATGTTCCAACTCATCAACTACTTGTCTTAACCATGTACCCAACTTGTACCTCAACCAAAATCCCTCATCAATTTCATCATAAAAATATTATTTATAACTCTATAATAGACCTGGTGTATATTATCACATACCTACAAACCTTCCTTAACTTTAAACAACAAGAGACTATCATTTACATCAAACTTTTCTTTAGTCTCACATGACTAGTTTTGGATTAGTCAACAGTCCTAACTTGAAATAATCATAACTTTGTACCTGTAATGAATAAAGATTTAAAACTGATACACAATGTTCATCAGTGTGTTTTATGCAATTACTCCCTGTGCCACTACTTGAAACCTCTCATAAAAGTAGTTATAGAAAAAATGACATACCTTGCTGAACTCTGGCTTATTCTAGAGAGTGACCTTGTAGAGCATGCCCCGCACGGAATATTTGTTGAATCGATCTGAAAATGTTACAAAGCATACTAAATAATTTACTCTAACCAACACATTTGGTCTTACTGAATTTGGATATGTTTTGAAGAAGTTATGACATTTTTACCCGAAACCCCTGTTTTTTATTAGTTTCAGGACTAGCCACAAACCCTATTTTACACAGAGTGTAACTCCAAAAATATAACGACCCACAAGATGAATTGTTTACCACAAATACTTGGATATGTTTCTTCAATGGAATAGAAATTTAACGGTTTGGATCATTCTATAAAAAAAGTTATTGTGAAAATGGTGAGATGACCTGTAAATAACATACCTTAGAAAGCATCATCAAAAGAATTTATCCTTCCTTGAATTCCAGCCTTCTTTTCTTCACCTTCCCTCAAAAATTAGGATTAGATATCCTTTGGTTACCTCATAAACATATAGGTATTCAATATTCTCAAGTGTGTCTAAAATTAGAGAGCCTTGTCTCTTATTTATATTCTCCAAGTAGCTTCCTTAAAAACATCTTCTAGGTCACTTTGCCCACTTTCCTTATTTTAGGGTTAACCCGCTTCTAATTTCTCCATTAAATTTATTATTTAAATAATTTATTTTGTATTCACTTTGAATTATAGTACACTCATCAATTCACTTTATTATTTATCTTCTAAAATCTCTTAAACCACTTTGACTACTTTGACCTTTTGGGGCTTCTAGATGACATAAAAGGGTCCTCCAACTTCGTAAGGCCATAACTCTCAAACCGTGAGGATTTATGTGACATTCCACATACCACAAGAAATGGATTTACATTTACCATCCATATATATATTATTACCTACAAATATATAAAAACTCATACCGTTATCCATCAAACAAACTTGAGTCCATTACCCAAACCTGGATTCTCCAACTTCTCATGTCCATAACTCTCTAACTGTGAGGAGTTATGTGACGTCCCACATACCACCAGAAATGGAATGAAAAGAAATATCCATCTATGATAGTTTCAATGAAAAATTCACTGACCTTCATCTCATTATTCCAAAAATAAGCATGGGTTCTCTAACCATACTTCTAGGATAACTCAATCCGCAAAGTGTCTTCCCGTGAGGGCTTTCACCATAAGGGGACCACTTTGGATTTCATCCATTTCTACTTATTATCAACCATGACAAGAAAATAAAGATTCATATTTACATCAAAAAATCTTGGGTCCATTACCCAACCTTTGTGCCACAGGGCTTTCTTCAAGGGTTGACATCAATGACAACCAACCTTAATCAACAATATCCCCCTTTGGCATTGATGGAAACACTATGATGAAATACTGAAATAATATCACTCATGCTCCCCCTGGAACCATGCCTCTATCCTCTGCATATGATAAATATGCTCCCCTTGGAACCATGCCTCTGTCCTCTGCATCT
>SNQJ01S0180563.1:2074-19382 GCA_010110895.2 Picea sitchensis | reverse complement strand
TTTAGCACATTTTGCAGAGTCATCGATTGAAGTAATCCTTCCTTCCGGCTTCAAAAGTCCGAATGTTCTTCAAAGTGACCAAGCCCTATTTACATTGTATGTGGTTATTTTTATTCATGGTGTGGGATTTTATTTTTATTTTTTTGTTTTGTTTGAATAGTTGGCGCTAAATTGGGCACCATTAGCGCCAGATTTAACACGCGCCGACTATTGGCCAAAAATGTAATCATTTTGGGGTGCTAAATGGGGTGAAAATTACACCTAATTTAGCACCTATCATCATCGAATTGCACCTAATTTAGCACCTTGTTAGGTGTCGTCCCTACTTATTTCCATTACCTTGTTCTGCCTCAATCTTCTCCATGACCTTCTGGTGACTTTTCATGTCGATTGTTTCCTTTCCCTTGGGCACTCCCTACCAAATCAAGGGTACCCTATTGGAAACATTTCTATCATTGATGATGTGAGGAGGGAGCCCATGGAGTGTATAGACATGCTTGAATAATATATCAACAATCTCATAAGTTATAAGTTCATTGATCAAACGTATGAAATTATCATATTTGTTAAATGATTGACATACACAAAGATAACATCCTTATCTTTTGAGAGTTATAAACTTGTGATGAATTGCATATAAACCTTGCCTTGCTTCTAATTTGAGATAGTGTTAGGCTAAATAATACTAGGATAATGGAGGATTAACACCTTGTTGCATTGGCAAGTATCACATTTTACCAAAATTTGCTCAATATCAAACTCATTTCCTAGTAGTAAAGGTTGGAGTAGACATTCTTGTAAGTTTTGGGAAAACCCATGTGATTGATAGAGAGAGATGCATATTGATGTTGATAAGTCTGTTGTATAACAATAAAACCATGTTGTAAATAGATGCAATTATTTAAGAGGACAACACCATTCATGATAGTCCAAGTTTGACACTTATTTCTATCTACAATGCACTATAGTAGGATCCTTCAAGGAACTCTTGTACCCTTGTAGCTTGGTTGATTGAGAAGGACTTGAAGGTGTGTCGTAGTCCTAAACATGTTTAATCCTTTTATTTTTCTCATTTGTTATGTTATCTTGCATTAGTAAGTCCTTCAAACTAATCTAGTCAATTTTAATAAATAGCTTATTACCAGTGATGAATTTGCTCCACTTGATCACAACATGAGGTATGCACATCTATGTCTTGTATGTGGACATGTTTCATTATTTGTCATTAAATTCCTACTTTAAAAAGAAATGGGTCTATCATATTGTGAGAGTACTAGAACAAGTCCAAACCCATCAAAATCACACTCTACAATGAAGGGTCAGATGAAATTTGGGGTAGCAAGCAATGGGTTCGACATAAGGGATTCAATCAGGTTATCACAAGATTGTTGTGCATGAACCAACTAAGAAGGAAACCTTCTCTGTTGAATTGATTAGTGGATGAGAAATGAAAGAGAAATATATAGTGGAAGCCTTATATGTCAAAAACTCTTGAGGTTCATTAAGGGTACTAGACCCCTGAGTGGATTGAATCTTTATAGGATTAAAATGAATACCCTCTACAAAGATAATATGGCAATGATATTACATGAGTCTTTTCAATTCACGATTATATTATTTTTCATAAATATTTTATTTGCTAAAGCTAAAAATATAAAAGCTTTAGATTTCTTGAGAATGTTCTTTTATATGTGAGTATATCATTAAAGAGACATAGGACAAACTTATAGAAATACTTACTAAAAAATTGTTCATTTAAGTCTAAAAGGTAGTAATAGAATGACAAACTAGCATTAAATGGAACAATTCATAATTGGTCGTGGCGATGATGACTATGGAATGTGATTTTCTCTCAATATTATAACAATAAAGCTATCTAATAATAACTAGAGCAGAGATCAATCTTAGAAAAAAACCCAACAACGTGTATCTCATCTGCAAAAACATCAATATGATGCATGGGGAACTTATTTTTTATAGTGTTTAAATTATGTCCTCTGTAATAAATATAGAGGCAATAAGAGCCATGTTTTTTCCTTTCTAAGATGATAGGAGAAACATGGGGATTCTGACTACCAATGGTGAGCTTGACTTCCAATAATTCCTCCATAAGACTCTCAATCTTAGAATTCTTAAAGTGAAAATTCTTACGAGGAAAAAAATGTCGGGCCTTTACTATGGTCAATCTCAATAACATGTTTCATACTGCTATCAAGAGGAAGTTTTACAGAAATCACTTGGAAGACCCCCTTAAATTTATCATGCAAGGTAGAGAGGATGGAATATGTGTTTGTGAAGAAGGAGCTACATTCATACAATATAAGAGATACATAAAGCCAAACTGGCCCTTCTTCATAAACTAAACATTTTAATTGATTTTATAGTATATATACAATTAGGTGGCTTTCATTTAATAGTGCATTCACAATCATCATGATGAGAGGGGAGTAACTTTTCTCAGTGGTTAATGGAGTACATCCTTGAAGAAATAATCCATTAAATACCCAAAACATATAGTCATGCAATATATATGACACAAAGTCATCCTAGAGGGTGTTGTATTCCATTATAAGTTCCACCTTGTGCAATACACATTCACATTTGATGTGTATATGGAATGGGATAATGGATTCTTAAAATGAAGCATTATGAAGTAACAATATTCAATCCCAATTGCTTAACCTATGTTTTGTCGAGAATGTTCAATGCACTACCATGATTAACCTTAATAAGGAGCCTTTATTTTTGTATGTAGGCACAAAACTTGAAGGTATCAAGGCTCCTCAATCCAATTAGTCATAGTGGGGGATTTTGAAAGAGAGAAGGGGATGGGGTAGGGCCCTCCTCTAGGCAACCACGATGTTGAGCAACACCATATATTTTATGGGATGTTTTTTGTCCACAAGTCCCTAATTTTGTTATTAGAAACAAATCACTTATGTAATGTGACTTTTTGTGACTAAATGAAATTGTGTGATTTTTCCATTATAACGCATGGACATAATGTATGATTGAGTATTTTTTATGTGATTATTTATTCACTAAATATATTAATGAATATACACAAATAAAATAAATATATAGCTACCTAAAGTAGCTCTACCAACAAAAGGACCATCATAGGTGACTCCCAAGGGAAGGTCATCAGTTCCAAACAAATAAATGACCTTTTGTGAGTTTGTAGTAGATTTATTCTTGGGTGAATTGGTTTTGTAGTTTTCCAACCCGAGGGGTGAGTGTTCTCGTAATATTATCCTCAGTAGGTGGGATTTCCATCGTTGTAAGTGAAAAAAAGTAAAATAAATATATACAATAATATAAAAAATCTTATGATGTTGACCACCTTCTTTAGGAAGTCACGATTTTAACCACCATATATTTTATGGGATGTTTTTTTTTTTCCGTGGGTCCATACATTTACTAGAATACACAAATCACTTAGTACTATGGATTTTTTTATACTTAACGAAAATATATGATTTCCCCATTACAATACATGGATAAAATGTAACGATCTAACCATGTAAAATTTCAATGCATACAGTCACATTTTGAAGAAATTTCAATGTTGGCCCCATTCCCTACTCACTCTGACAGGTCGGTTGATGAAATTGCAGATGGGCATGTTGGAAGACATTCTATGGCATTTCAAGAGAGTTTCGGCCAAGATTCTGTAGATGGGAATGACAAATGATGAAAATGAGACTGCATAATGAAGTTTCATGCAAATGTGGAGGATGTAGACGATTATGCGGGGACATCAGACATCCGTGAGTCTTGAAACCCTTGCTTACTATCAAGGCATGTGTCTCGTCTAACCATGTCAAATTTCGACAGATAGAGGCACAATTTGAAGAAATTTCAACGTTGGCACCATTCATTGCTCACCATGAGGTGTCGATGGATGAAATTGGCAATGGAAACATTGGAATCCATTCCATGACATTTCAAGAGAGTTTCGACAAAGATTCTATAGATGGGAATGAGTAATGATGACAATGAGACTGCATGATGAACATTGATGAAAAATGGACGATCTCAAAGATTATGCAAGGACATCAGGCATCCTTGAGTCTTGAAACCATCACATACTTTAAAGGCATGTGTCTACTCTAACCATGTCAATTTTTGATGCATACAGAAACAGTTTGAAGAAATTTCAACATTCACCCCATTCATTGGTCACCGTGTGGTGTCGATGAATGACATTGGTGATGGTCGTGTTGTTCAAAGATGTTCCATGACATTTCGAGAGAGGTTCTATATATGGGAATTATGATCAATGATGACAATGAGACTACATGATAAACATTGATGCAAACGTGGACGATCTCCAAGATTATGCTAGGATGTTAGGCAATATCCTTCAATCTTGATACCCTCACATACTGTCAAGTCATGTGTCTAGTCTAACCATGTCAAATTTCGACACATGTAGGAACAAATTGAAGAAATTTCAACATTGGCCCCATTCACTGCTCATCGTGTGACACTGGTGGATGACATTGGTTATGGGCATGTTGGAAGACATTCCGTGACATTTCAAGAGAGTTTTGATAAACATTCTATAGATGTGAATGACAAATGATGACAATGAGACTACATGATGAACATTGGTGTGAACGTGGACAATCTCAAAGATTATGTGGGGACATCAGGCATCCTTGAGTCTTGAAACCCTCGCATACCATCAAGGCATGTGTCTAGTCTATCCATGTCAAATTTCAACACATACAAGAACAATTTGAAGAAATTTCAACGTTGGCCCCATTCACTGATCACCATGCAACATCAGTGGATGACATTGGTGATGGGAGTGTTGGGAGACGTTCCATGAAATTTCAAGAGAGTTCTGACAAATCCCTAAATCCCCTAACCCCTAAGCCATTTACCCTTAAAGCCTTAATCCCTAATCCCTGAACCCTTAATCCCTCAACCTTAGTTAATCACTAATCCCTTAACACAAAATCCCTAAATCCCATAACCTCTAAGCCATCTACCCTTAAACACTTAAACCCTAATCACTGATCCCTTAATCCATAAACCCCTATGCCCTAAGAACTTAAACATTAATCCCCTAACCCATAATCCCTAATCCATTAACCATTAAACTACCTAACCCATAAGTGCCAAATCCCTTAGCTCTTGACCCTTAATCCCTTAAACCCTAACCTCTAATCCCTTAACCCTTAATCCATGTACCCCAAATCCATATATCCCATAATCCTCAAAGCCCCTATCCACTTAACCCCCAACACATCAACTAATCAACTATTTAGGCGCATTCGACACTAAAATCGGTACTAAATCTGGCACTAAACTTGATGTTGATTTCGATGCTAAATCCCATGCTAAATTTGGTGCTATTTCCGGCGCTAAAGACAATGCTAATTCCGACGCTAAATCCAATGCTATTTCTCGCACTACATCCGACGTTATTAGCACTTAATTTAGCACCTAAATGTTTTTGTCGGCACAAAAAATGCCAGAAATAGCACCATCCCGATCAATAATGCTGACTTTTTCAAAAAATTGGAGAAAAATACACAAACAAAAAAGGGAGATAAAAAGGGAGCAAAGCACAGGGATTTGTTGTAGTCCCTTCCATCCACTAAGCAAAGAAATGATTGTGTATTTGTGGTATTTGATCGATTTTCGAAGATGGTCATCCTAACATCCTACAAGAAGAGCATCACAATGGCATACACTTCCAAGCTCTTCTTCGAACGAGTTTGGGTACATTTTTGGATACCGCATACCATCATCTCCGATCAGGACAATAGGTTCCTCAATACATTTTGTTCGAGTCTCTGGTCACTGTTGGACACCAAGCTCACTAAATCCACTACTTTCCACTGCAAATCGACGACCAAACAAAGGTCATCAATCAGATGATTGTGCACATTCTCTGCATGTATAACTCTAAGCATCCATGTACCTGGAATGAGAGTCTCCCCTATGTTCAACACAACTACAACAGGTCTCTCCATAGCTCCACTAACCACAACCAATTTCAGGTGGGGCTTGGATTCCAACCCTTGGGTCCCATTGATGTTTCATTACCTCTTTCCACCACATAGGTATAATATTCCCACGTTCAGTCTAAGGCCGAAAAAGCCACCAGATTCATTGAGCGGATTCAACACGTCCGCCAACAGGTCCATGAGATTTTGTAGAAAGCCAATGCTAAGTACAAGAAACTCCTTGATCAACACAAAGTACCACACCAGTTTAAGGTGGGAGACAAGGTCTAGTTACATTTACAGAAAGAGTGCCTTACAAGATCCCATCAGAAGCTCCGCTCACTTCGCTATGGGCCTTATACTATCACCAAGGTTGTTGGTAGCAATGATTTTGATCTCAACACTCCACCCTTCCTTGGATTGCACCCAGTGTTCAATGTGGACCTCCTTCAGCCATATTTTCCACCCTTATTGGACACCTCCTAGATCCCAGAACAACTGACACCAACAGAGCTCAACCTTGACTGGCCTTCCATCCACCAAGCAAGGAAATGATTGTGTATTTGTGATAGTTGATCGGTTTTCAAAGATGGCCATCCTAACATCCTACAATACAAGCATCACAACGGTAGATACTTCCAAGCTCTTCTTTGAACGAGCGTGGTTCCATTTTGAGATACCATAGATCATCATCTCCGATCGGGATAACAGGCTCCTCAACACATTTTGGTCGAGTCTCTAGTCGTTGTTGAACACCAAGATCAATAAATCCACTGCTTTCCACCCCCAAACTGACGGCCAAATAAAGGTCCTCAATCAGATGATTGTGCACATCATGTGCATGTACAACTCTAAGCATTCACGTACATGGGATGAGAGTCTCCCCTATGTTCATATTAGCTACAACAAGGCTCTCCATAGCTCCACCAGCCACAACCCATTTAAGGTGGGGTTGGGATTCCAACCCTTGGGTCCCATTGATGTTGCATTACCTCTTGACACCACACAAGAAGAATCTTCCCATGTTCAGTCTGAGGCTGACAAAGCCACTAGATTCATTAAGCGGATTCAACACATCCACCAACAGGTCCATGAGATTTTGCAGAAAGCCAATGCTAAGTACAAGTAACACCATAATCAACAGAGGGTACCACACCAGTTTCAGGTGGGAGACAAGGTATGGTTACATTTGTAGAAAGAGAGCCTTACAGGGCCCCATTGGAAGCTCCTCCCACTTTGCTATGGGATTTACACTATCACCAAGGTTGTGGGTAGCAATTATTTTGAGCTCAACACTCCACCCTTCCTTCTCTTGCACCCAATGTTCAATGTGGACTTCCTTTGGCCATATTTTCCACCCTTATTGGACACCTTAGAGATCGAAAAACAACTAACACCAACAAATTTCAACCATGAATGCATGGAATAGGAATCCACTAATCAGATAGTGGACACACAGGTCAAGGGAAATCACCAGTAGAGGATCCAACTTTATCGGGTTGTCCAGGCAGGGAAATTCCTACACCAAGGAAAGTGGCTCACTCGGGGCCAAATTCAGCAGAATTTTCCTCACCTGATGGGGGAACTCAACACAATGGAGACCATTGCTTCCTAAGGGGGGAGGATTGATCCAGGTGGATATTTTTGGCCACCCACCTACTCCAATAGGCTCCTCTTGATAGTTTTTAGTTCAACATCTTCTTCTGTACTTCTTTGTAATTTTGGATTCTACACTTCCAGGGATGTATGAATGCCTACACATATTCTAGGTGGATATCGGTGGCCACCCACCTAATACAACTGGATTAGTTTGGAATTTTTCATGTCAGTACATCTTTTTGTACTTCCAGGGCCCTTTTGGGGCCCTAAACAATGTTTTTTTTGGCTTTCCATAGTCAAACTGTAGACAGAGACAGAGTTTGATGACATAATGTGTATTTCTCAAAAATACCTTTCCAACGAGCTATCACGCGCTTAAAATGAAGGTCGTATGCAAAAGTTACGACCTCGAGAATATGAGGTACCAACTTACCCATTGGGGCCCACATAACTGTTGGCGTTTCACCTCCTAGGGTTAGGCCTTTGGAGCCTCATTGTGATCATTCTTCTCAGAGGAATGAACATAGTAGCCACGTCTCTTCTCAAAGATAAATACCACCATTCGAGCAAGTTGTTTCAGTTATGCAGTTTTACAGTTTCAACCTATTTCATTTATTCAATAAAAGTTATTGTTCACTGGATATGTGTTGTTATATCTGTGTTATTGTATTCAATAACTTATTCATTTTGTTCCTCTCATCAATCCAGACCAGTCATGAATTGTGAACATCAATAGAGTTGGTTGAATGTCATGTATGCCTTGGATTGGAGCATGCCAATGCTCCAACCCTGATAACTTTGACGTGGTTGTTGAGAAACACTTAAAATAATTGTTAGATAAAGCTGAAAATGAAGCGACACGATTTTATTTAGTTACAGCTATAGACTCGTTGTCTCGAATGATCTAAGATCTAGTCCAGTGCATGAGAGATCTATTAACGAGACTACGACTGCAAAACATGTCTGACAAACACAATCAATTCTATTTTCATAACTTATCACGGAAAGGAAACACTGTAGAATTGGATGGACTTGGCTTGATACCACAAGAACTTTTATGACATGCATGTAAGGATGGATGGCACATGCGTGCTTCTGCAAAATATTTGTTTACATAGCTTTCTGAGTTGTTCCATTGAACACAAGATTAACATTATGATTGATATTTTTTACCATGTTTTGGAAAAAGAAACTCACAAGCACTATATTTAATCAAATTTTTAATAACATAACATGGTTTATCATATGGCATATATCGAACATCAACATGTTTCTAGAGAAAAGGAAATAACATAGACTAATTAAATGACTTGTGAAAGTAGGTAAAACCTTCATTTAAAAAAAAAATTGTATATGAGAAAGCTATTGAAGTCACATAATGTGGCATGTAACAAAAGTTGATACTACTCAAATCAAATGTATAGGAAAACATCAGAGATTTATATATTATAACTTATATGTTAAGTGAACAATACACTCTCAAGAACATGAACTAAGTCATGCAAGATCTTGTCAAAATGGTTGATTAAATTTCATAAGAGAGCACTAATTCCTTGATGGATGTATTTCTAGTTCGGAACACTGATATTTGGAAAAAATATTAATTCAAAATTTGGGCTCCAAATATATAAGTGATGGTGAAAGAATGTAACCATACCAACAAATTCTTTGAAGTACCTAACTCGTGAGTGTGTTTTATAATTAGTGGTAATTGGTCATTAGGCTTAAGAATGGGACCAACAAGGCTTTATTTTAAAATTACATTATAGTGTTTGTTCTCCACATAGATTTCATTTTCATTGTAATGTACTTGAACAAAGAGAGGCTTTAGGTCAACCCCATAGGATATAACCATATCATCTAATCATAAATGAATTCAATTCAAACATTTTTCYCCCTTAAGGTCATCCTCAATAAATGTTACACATATCAATGTGAGAGGTAGTTATAAAATGTAATCCCTATGCTTTGGCTTGATCTAACAAATGTCGAAGGAATTTTTTATTTTTATTTTTWGTATTAAGTACTCATTAATMAAGAACTATTAGTCATKATTACTACTTGTTACCGCTCAAACGCTTGCTATGGGAAATTCACACCTTATGAAGGCAAGCTTGGGGCATCGACTATGCAAGCCACCCATTGTCACATCATTATCCTTGCCTCTTCACTTTAATGCTAGGGTTTCTAACCTAAGGAGGCTATTCTTGAGGGGTCACAACTAAGTCCCATCATTGTACCTGGAAGAGGAAGGTTTAGGACTTGGTTTGACTTAGAGTTTCAATCTTCTCTTAAGGGTAAAGCACCTCAAGTATGAGAGAAGAAAAACAAAGAATATGATCTCAAGTTATAATTTAGACAATAATGCTCTATTGAAAGTGCTTGTAATGATTTTTGTTTTTATAAATATGAAGTATAAATATGTCAAAGAAATGCACCATTCACCATACATCATTATCAACATCCATCTACAAGTTATATTCCAAAGTTGATCAATAAAATTGCACAAAGGAAATGGGTGGCATTCTTATCAAACCAAGAGCATATTTGCACAAAGTGTTACTATTGAGCCAATGATCTTTCAATCAAAGGAAATAGGAATTGTTGTATTGAAATCATAAGGGAAACCAATATCACATTTATCTAATGAGTATTGTCAAAATGAGAGTCAATAAAGAGCACTTTGAACCATATAAGAATATCTAATAAGTTTTGTTGTAATATATTGTTGCGATAAGGCATTAAGGCCTCTGTGAAAGAGGTAAGCAAATGAAAGTGTACTAACAGATATGTGTCATACTATTCAAAAAATAAAGTCTTGATTACTAGATTGCATAGTTATATCATTCTCATAATGCATGTATTTATGATTTTTATGCCACGTATTGCAAAGAGAGGATTTCCTAAAAATTCCTTCAATATAATGAAATATTTCTAGTTACTCATCCACATAAATGACAATAGTTAAGGTTATTTCACCATAGATCTAGGATGGAAGATTTGAACCAGATATTAGATCTGTGAGAACATCATAAATGCTGAAGCAACCGACAACATGAATTGTGTAAAGGAGTGATGTATTAACCGAGAGTATTAACCTCGACTTTGCAACTCCTAACTAGTGAAATCACTATGTGAACAATAGTAAAAGTAAGGTAACATTTATCTCTTAAGGAATTTTTTGTAACATTTCATGCATCAATCTGATCCTAGAGAGAAAATGGAGAAAAAAAAAACATAAACATTGGCCAAAGAACAACTATATCATCATCATCACATGTAATCTTAAACTTTGTGGTTTGAAAAGCAAGAAGAAACCCTCAAACAGTAACCCAAAGTGATAACATTAGGCCATTTCATAAGGTCGTTGGAATTACCAAGTCATTGATTCATCACTCAGGATAGTTTATAGCACAATACTAATCAAACTTTGCAAAAATGAGCCTTGTAATAATAGAATTTAGTGAGATAATAACTATGTACTTTTAGGACAATTAAGATACTTTTGCACGGTGATCAAAATAGAAGTGATGTTTTGCCTTGCGAGGGAGGTCATTGGACAATGATCAGAAAGGAGATAAAGATTCCCATTCTAAAGAGGTCATTACTCATTTATTTACATTGACGCGTCATCGGACATGGTTTAGGGTAATAACACCTTTAATGTTGGATTAATGATAAATTGTAACCCTTATTCACACATGTATTTAACAAGTAAACCATAGATGGGACATCAATAAACCAAATTGTTCGTACTTATGATATCATTGTTTGTTATATGTGAGTGTGATAATCATTGGCCATACTTCAAAATTGCAAGAATTAATGATCTATTTAGGGTCAATACCACATGTTCCAAGAAGCAATATCTAGGGCATCCACAAGAATAATAATTTTTCATTTCTCTTCAAGGATACCTCAGTATGCAAGGGTTAGATAAAAAATATGTGGAAATGAGACTTATATTCAAAACCCTTGATATTCTAGTACCAAATAACACCTTTTGAAGAGAAAGCTAGCATAAATAAAATATAAACATTAGATATATCATTGAAGCCCAAACAATCTAGACCAAAAATAGGACAAGGTGAACCCTAGATTGCAAAACAAAAAATAGAAAAGAAACAAAGAAAGGAAAATATGATTTTGGTTTTTTTGGTGGTTAAAGACAAATGATAGACTAGTGCCTAGAGAGGGATATGGGGTCTCTACAATATTGATGTCACTTGACGGATTTCCTCTCATGTGTTGACTCGGGCCAGAAGGTTCTCTTCAAGATTTTGATGGGGGGATTATTCCTTTAAGAATCCTCTCCAAGTACTAACAAAATGATCTCAAAGGTTGGCCAAGGAAAAAGGGAAGATCCCTAGGCCATCCTACTTTAATGAAATGGAACAATTCTTCAATGGTCAAATGGGTAAAGCAAGAAGACTATACCTTGAGTTACCCTTATAAGTGGAGCATGATTCCATTGTTTGGATTTGTAGTAGATTTTTTCTCCAACAAACCTGATTTTTTATTTATTTATCTAAACCCTTGAAAAATAGCTAAACATTCACTTAGAAGAAATATAGATGCACAAGAACTCTTGTAAGCTAGTTTTCTCATTATTCTCCAACAAAGAAAATGAGAGCGGTCTCCTCCTTTTATAGTTACGGATCTTCCTAAATAAAATGTGCTAGAATAATACCATGAGATCAAGACCATTGTTCGAATCAAAAACCTGGGGAAAATACAATACATGAGAAAAAATATCCCTCAAAAGCCTTCAATACAAGAGTGCTCATCTCAAAATGGTCAAATACATCAAAATAGGGCCACACATGTGGACTAGAGAGACCTAGGAGAGTTGTGCCCCTCAAAAAATGTGCCAACGCCTCATCAAGGAGTGAAAGGTGAGTCAAATATGGTCCATGGAACCAAATGATCCTCTAACCAACTCCCAAAAGCTAGGGAATGGTCCAAACATGAAACAACCAACTCCCAAGATGTGACGTAACCCTCACATGAGTGGGACATCCAAGAGATAATCCAATGGTAAGTGTCATTTGTGGTCGCCTCAGTGTGGTCGTTCCTCAATAAAATAAAGGTGGTCAATGCCACATCACCCAGTGGTCAACCTAACCACCTGCAACTACTCCAACAACCTATAATTGTCTCCTCAAATGTAGAAAAATTCTGACATGTGGTCCAAGAAGGGAATGAAAATGCACAAGTGTGATTACAATGTCTAACAGTGTAAGGAGAACAACTCCGAGTGGTCCATGTGACAAGTGTGATGACACGTCCCTATCATGGCCCGATGCAATGTCACATATCCCAATGCAGTTACATGGATCCCAATGTAGCACATGAATCCCAAGGTAAATTACATAGATCCCAATGTCTAAAGATATGATCAAATATAAGTACATGGATCCCAATGCAATGTCATAGATCTCGAGGCATGGTACACATATCCCAATGCAAGGTACCCACTTGGAGTGATGGGTCTAGATTCTTGGCAATCCCATTATATGATTACACATAGTGATCTCTCTTAACACAACATAACAGATAAGTGTTAGTTTTAATATTTGTGTAAGTTTTACCAAAGGGAAACAACATTAACCCTTATACATGTGACAAGTCCTAGGACAACAAGTATTTCTGAAGTCCTTAGGTGAAAGATAGGTAGTATGATGATTAAAGATGGAAACAGGAAGGTAAAGACTTCATGTGATGACCCTGAAAGTCATCTATATGCATAAGTCTTTTTATTTGTTCATCTAGCTTTCATGAGCTAGGATTTTTTCTACAATGGCTTTCAAGAGGGAGATTTAGCATTGAGTTACTTGTCCTCATAATTGTTTCTTAATACCCCTTTATGCCTTTTTATTTATGTGTTCATTATATTGAACATGTCCCTTTTTCATTAGATAATGAGAAGAACTGCATAACAACAATATGACACCTTGTGAATGTGCCTTTGAAGTTAGAGTTGTCACTTGCCAGGGGTAACATATGGCTCCTACTAGGGGACATACGCCAATGCTAGAGTTCATGAGAACTCTAGAATATCCTGCAAACTTGTGACCTACACACCATATGACTTGACAAAGGCATGTGAAGGGGTGAATCTACCATCCTAATTGGATAAAACTACTTTTAAAAAATAAAAACAAAAAAATTTTTTTTTTTTTTTTTTTTAAATTAAAAATGAAAAAAAATCTAAGTCTAAGCAATGGATGTAAATAAAGCATGTAACTATTCTAAGATAAATGCATGTAAATAAACACACAAATGAAGGAGAACATGCATGGAAAGAACACATGCACTCTAAAATCCTAATCAAGGAAATACATGGATCAAGGAAGTATTAGTGATAGAGGGTAAGGTATCAAGGATGGATCAAGGAAGTATTAGTGATAGAGGGTAAGGTATCAAGGTTCAAGGTAGGATGGTGATCTTGAAGTAAAAACCCGAGACCTAACTTCGATTGAAAGATTGTGTCACAATTCTTTTGAATCCATCAACACATAGGGATAATGTAATCAAGTGGCAAAGGTGGCTCCAACTACGGGTATAGTTGAATCTCCTCGTTTACCATGATCAAAGGACAAAAATAACCCATATGACTTAAGGTTGGTCTTGTTTCCTAATAACATCCTCCCAAAGTTTTATTATGCAGTTCTTCTAAGTGATCATTCTTCTTCCATACTTCATCCTTAGCTTCCTTATATTCAAGTGCCAAAGAAAAAGCAAGGATTGCCTAACTACTCAAGTCTTCATCCAACTTGCTCACATATTCATTATTGGGTTGATTAGGGTCTTCAACATGATATATTTTGTAATTTTTCCTGTCCAACTTCACAAAAGTGCCATCATGATGGGGATAGTAGCATATGAAAGGTACATTTGCAAGGATCCCCCTAAATGAGCAGTGGACTTCCTCGACAAAAGCATCCCCCAAGAGTTTGGGATATCAATGACACCATCTGTCATAACAACGACATACAGATATATATTAAATCTTACAACCAAATTCTTTATCACACCAAGCACTTCTACCTCTCTCTTATCCATGGCACAAATGTTCTGGTATGGTCTTCTTACCTTGAGGACTAATTGTTTCATTGTTTTCAAAGGCATGCCATTGGTTAATGCCCCAGATTCCAACAAACAATTTTGCAATAACAAATTGTTCACTTGCAAAGATATGTAAAACGAGCCGCATCCTCCATTCAATCTTCCTTTTTCCATAGTTTTCAAGATTACAGGTTTATTATCAGAGGACTCTTCCTTTCCTTCACCTAATCCCAAAATTTGTTTGATTTTATTTCTTTGTGATGCTATCTTCACAAACTCCAAGAAAGGGATAGAGATATGGGATTTGGAAAAGTAGGATTTCAAATCAATATTGATATCTTCACAAGTAGCTTTTGACATGTCCAAAACATCACTTGAAGTCTTTGTTGGTTGAATTCATTGTTCTCTTTGTAACATCACTTGGGGTTGCATATCTTGGGCCATTTGAGGTTGTGGAATAGGAGCACTTGGTTGGGTTGGAGTCTCTTGGGGTTGAGGTTGAACTTGTTTAGCCCTTTGTTGATAAGTGAGCCAGTCCTTTTCTAGGATTATCCTCTTTATTTCTTCCTGAAGGGGTTTAGGGGCTAGAGCTCTGGAAATATTGGATTGATCAAGGTCCCTTTCCTTTTCCCATTTAACTTGTTCATTAGGAGAGTTGGAGAAAACATTGATCTCATTGCAAAAATCACCGACATAGTTGATAGAGTTTCTTGGCCCATCATTGTAACTCTCACTTGCTAATCTAATTGGCAACCAAACTAGTGTCTTGTTTATGCAACAAATCACAAGGTTTACACCATGGAAATGGCTCTTCTTCTACCCCATTGTTTGCCTCTAAGGGGTTGGGGACCTTTTGTTCTTGATCATGTTGAGCATGTCTAGGTCTATTTTATTTTTGTTATTCTTGTGGCAGTATTGTAGTCAAGTGGGTTCTTCGGATCTTAGGGGTGGCTACAAAAAAGTGATGCAAAGATTGTTCGGGACATAAATACCAACAAAGATAGTCAATCCTATAGAATCATCACGAGAACAAAATGATAATCAGGTGGTTGTGTGCATCTCACATCACAATTATTGTTCAATTCCAAACAATCATTTTTCCACCACAAAAATGCAGAAGTAATGCCACCGGATTAGACGATATTGTGCTACAAATGCGCAGAGATCAGTAACACAGAATCATGAGATTGCACAGAAGATAAGATCGCGCAGAGGGTTAGATTGTTCCGGTGAAGAAGATCGCCATGATTTCTCCAAACTCCAAAACGCTCCATTGGAAGACCGAACTTCACGTTATCTCCTCCTGTCATACGAAATGAAAAAGTTAAACGCAGAAAGCTATCGATACCCTCGGCCCTCCGTCGACATGCCACCGTGGAGCTTGCCAAACTGTCGACGAAACCTCGGCTTTGTCCACGTGTCTCTTCTCAGACTGTTGGATCCGTGCATCACTGTAGATGTTGGATTTGTGCCACGTGATACTAGAAAGTGTCGAATCCGTATCATTTTCGTCGTACGGTCACCCAACCGGACTGTCCTTCTCTCAACACGTGGTACTGTTCAGCCGCAGATATAAGCCCTTAGTGACTGTTGGATTTGGCCATTATATCTGTGCCACGTGGCTTCTTTCGCTTGGAAAGAGTAGATAGCTTTGAAGGCATATTGGGAATCAAAATTGATTTTTTTAACTCTTTTTACGGGATTCAAAACTCTGTTAAAATATAATTAAAAAAATAAATTTATTTATTAATTGTAAATATTATAAAATAAAAAATATTAAAAAACTACATTGCTAACTTCTACATGGACATTATCATTCCCCTTCATGGGCTGAATACATTGTGCAAGGATGAAAAGTTTGATCTTTTATGGAAAATGGACTTTTTCATGGTTTTTTTATTTTTAAGTTAGTTTTAATTTTTGCATGGTGTTTTTAAGTTAGTTTTAATTTTTTATATGTTTATGTTTTTAGGTTGATATCTTAGCAATTTTTAAGTTTTTCCTTAATTCATTTCAAATTTATAGTTATAAATATGACATTTTTAATATAAGATTAGTTATTCTTTTCATAAACTTCTCTTCATAGCCATATGGAACACTCAGATTATCTAAAAGTTATTTTATTTTTAAAGCTCCAAATTTGTCAAAATTTCAAAGATATAGTTCTTCCATGTATCCAAAGAAAATCTCTAAATCTAAATTCATGTAGAACTTCAAAAGTATTTTTCTAATAACCTAAAGCTATGTACTCTAATTTAGTTTGTCAAATTTTTATATGTTTTTCTTCAACATATTCCAACAAAAATCTTAAAAACCATTTTTAATAATATCAGTAGTAATAATCTTGTTAAGTATTGTGATATTACTAGAGTTTGTAATTTAATAATGTTTGTTAATAATCTTGTTAAGTGTTGTGATATTACTAGGTAGAGTTTGTAATTTAATAACGTTTGTGAAGTTTTTATAGAAATAGCATGAAGTTTTATGAGTATGAAAGGAATTATTAATTTTGTTAAGTATTTTGATATTATGACGTAGGGTTTGTAATTTAATAATGTTTGCTAAGTTTTTTTAAATATCATGGAGAATTCATGTTATTGACAATGGATGTGCTATAGGAGAGACAAGTTTAGCATGGATGGGATTAGTTGGTTGTTGTGGATAAATGATGGGATCAT
>SNQJ01S0180561.1:1802-19382 GCA_010110895.2 Picea sitchensis | reverse complement strand
ATCGACCTTCTTCATAAGGTCCCTTCACATCATACATTCACATTTTCATCATGCTTTAGCATAGTAATTCCTGTATTAGGATTAATTACAAATTTGGGGGAAACAGGGTGTTACAAATTCTCTCACCCAGGGCAAACGTTGATCAACGTTTTCTTCAGGAATTTGATAAACTAGAAGATTTGGTGGCTAATCTTGATCAAGACTTGGACATAGCTCACTTCCAACAGTCGGTCAAACTTTCTACTTTAACTATCGTTTCAGCCTCTGTGAAACCAGAAACAGTTCACTCTGCTCCTTCTAGCCCTTCATCCTCTTCGACATTTGTTACATCCCCTCCAATCATACAGGTTACTGTTCAAGCTCCTCCACCAGTTATGGCAGAAATATATGCTCCCTTGGTTTTGTCTTCCCCTTTGCATTCCATGCCTCAGGATTACCAAACCAGACTCCCTCAGTATGACAATACTGGTCCTATTAATGCACAACAACATGTTGACAAAATGAATGATTATTTTGATCTGCAGGAAGTAGATGAAGTTGATTTACAGTTGATATTATTTGCACAGAGCCTGACTGGAGAGGTTAAGAAGTGGTTTAAAGCCTTACGTCCTGCTTCGATAGTAGACCTTGCTGCTTTCCACAAAATTTTCCTGGACAGATGGGAGGTTAAGAAAAATCCATTCCAGATATTATCAGAATATGAGAACATTAAGAGGAGTCAGGGAGAAACAATGCAGGAATACTGTACTCGGTTCAATAATCTTTATAATGCCATCCTAGCTGACATAAAACCCCCTCAAGGTTTAGCACTAATTAAGTTTCTAGATGGATTCGACGCAAATATGTCATATCAATTAAGGGAAAGGAATGCAACTACTTTGGAAGACATGCAAAAGAGTGCAGTAAGTGTGGAGGCTAATCTACTAGCCAGAAGGGCCAGACAGAGAACATAGAGGAGGGATACAATTCAAGAATAACCTTCCACATCCTCTTCAGATGCCAAATTGGAATCCTTAACCAGATCCATGGAAAGGATGATGGAGAGACTTACCATAGCTGAAAGAAATACTCCCAGAGAGAACCAAGCTACTCCTCCAATTCAAAATCCTAACTTCATAAGAAATCCGCCCCAGGTCCGACAAAGAGATCCTAGGGATCAAAGGGAACAGAGGGGGCTAGATAAGCAGATCAGACCACCCCTTCAGGAGAACTATGTTGATGATGGGAAGTAGATAATCGAGGAGTTTGATGACCCTCATATAAACCCAATGGGTGATCACGATCATGATCATGAATCAATTTTCCTCACCCAGGAAGAACACGAGATGTTTCTCCTTTCACAAACAGAGGTAAATGAGGAAGCTGAGGAATCAAAAAAATGGGCTTTTGAGAATGCTATAATGGAAATCCACATGCAGTATAACCTGAGGAGAAAGAAATCAAATGAAAACCCTCCAAAGAAGACTGTTGAAACAAAAAAGAGTAATGAAACGAAGAAAGTGATCGAGACCAAGAAGACCTCAGAAAACCCTCCCAAGAAAGTCCCCATGAGAAATAATGTTGAATCTTCTGCACCAAGAGCTCCAGAAATCCTACAAAGGGAAAACCAGACTAAAGTTTCATCAACCAGTCAAATAGTCCAACCAAGGGCACCTGGCTATAGAGTTCCAACAGATAAACCAGAAGTACAGACCTTAAGCAAAGTTTCCACTACATTCAGCCTTGAAGGGGAGTTAGCTAAATTAAAAATTCCCATTCTGCTTTACGAGTTAATGAACAAGAACGTTTATAGGTAGCAGGTGATTAAAGCTTTAAGCATCGAGCCCAAGATGGGTACCAGGATTTGAATGTTGAATCAACAAATCACTCGGACATAGTAAATCTTGTTGACGATCGACCAAAGCTCCTTTTCGGTTCTAAAGTCAATGGTCAGACTGATAACGGGGTCATCGTACCTTTTTACATCATCTTAAATATTCACAAATTGATATTGCACAATTCTGTGTTAGATTTGGGGGCCTCTCACAACCTAATGCCCAAAGCTGTGATGGAAAAGTTGGGACTCAAAGTCACTAGATCCTACAAGGATTTGCATGCATTCGATTCCAACAAGGTAAAATGTATAGGCCTGATTAAGGACCTATGTATCACTCTGGTTCAAATCCCGATAAAGAGCATGGTGATGGATGTGGTGGTTGCAGACATCCCTCCTAAATATGGTATGTTACTATCCAGATCTTGGGGGGGCAAATTGAAAGGCACCTTACAGTTAGACATGTCTTACGCTACAATCCCAGTTTTTGGACAACAGAGGATACTGTACAAGGAGATGTTGATGAAATACATGGTCAGCAATCAAGATAAACCCCATAATTATCCAGTGTACTATGCACACTCTGACCTAGATTCTTTCATTTTGTACAATGACGGTGACCTGGAAAGTCAAGTTGCTCACCTGGAAGATGTTACACCTAATTAAAAAGAAGAAAACGTTGGCACTGAGGTAAGAAACTCTGAAATTGTAGGAAGTGAAGAACTGCCAGCTGATTTCTGGAGCATGGACTTTGATGGAGCTGTGAGTAAGGAAGGAGTTGGAGCTAGAGTTTGGTTGCACAATAACAAAACAAGGTACTCAGAAAGTCATTCTTACAAACTGAATTTCCAGTGCACGAACAATATAGCTGAGTATGAAGCTTTGATGCTCGGCTTGAAACTACTAAAGAAGGTTGGTGCCAAACAAATCATGGTAAGAGGTGATTCTGAACTGATTATCAAACAAATTAAAGGTGAATATGCAGCTAAACATCCTAGACTTAGGGCTTATAGGAATGTTTCTTTGGACGCTCTTCATTGTTTCGTAGAGGTTGATCTGCAGGTAATGCCTAGAGGACAGAACATACTAGCAGATGGGTTGGCTACATTAGTGGCTACATGCAAAATACCATTCCGTCCCACTCGCCAATACACTGTCGAGGTGAAGTGTAGACCAACTGTCCCAGACAACATTAGATACTTTCAGGTATTCGGGGATGATGATCAAATTGAAGATTTTCTGCAATGTAAGAATGATTTCGAATGTACGAATATAGACTTAGAAAATGATGATAAAGTTATAAATAAATCTGTTTTTTAGAGTGGTAGTGTAAATACAATAGATGTAGAGGAATTAAATGAGAATGAAACAAATTCTGATATTTTAAAGTTGAAAAATAATGTGTTGCCTAGAGGATTAGTTCCATTGGAAGACTTATTTGATTTTAATGACGTAGTGAAAAAACCCAAAATAGAAGCCAGTGGTAAAGAGGTCAAAGACTGTAACATAGGAACAGAAGAAAAACCCAAGATAGTAAAACTTTAAAAATCTTTACCCCCAGAGAAAAAACGCAAATACATTGAACTTTTCAAGGAATATATAGATGTGTTTGCTTGGGGTTATGAGGATTTAAAATCTTATGATACAAGCATCATACAACATAAAATCTCAATAAAGGAAGAACACAAACCTTTCAGACAGAAACTTAGGAGGATAAATCCCAAGTTACTTCCTCTAATAGAAAAGGATATCAAAAAGATATATGATGCCAAAATTATAGTTCCCTTAAGATTTTCTAAATGGGTTTCTAATCTGGTTCCTACTAGAAAGAAGACTGGTGAAATCAGACTTTGCATTGATTTCCGAAACCTGAACAAAGTCTCACTCAAAGACAATTACCCTCTTCCTAAGATGGATCACATCTTGCAAAAGGTAGTTGGATCAAGCAGGATCTCCTTACTAGACGGATTCTCAGGCTATAACCAGGTTCTTGTTCACCCAGATGATCAAGAAAAAAACAACTTTTACCACACCTTGGGGAACCTTCATGTATGTAAAGATGCCCTTTGGTTTGATGAACGCTAGTGCTACTTTCCAAAGAGAAATGGATATTGCTTTTGTGGACGAACTTGATAGGTTCATAGTTGTATATCTGGATGATGTTACAGTTTATTCCAAATTTGACGAAGAACATTTACTGCATCTCAGACGAGTGTTTGAGAAATGCAGAAGATTTGGGATTTCTTTGAATCCCAAGAAAAGTTTGTTTGGGTTAGAAGAAGGAAAGTTGTTGGGACACATAATCTCTAACGACGGAATTAAAATAGATCCCAACAGAATAGAGGCCATCTAGAAACTGGAGCACCCTAGGAACCATGGATGATTTTAGGGGCTAAATTTCGCTCATGGGCTAATTTTCCATGGTTTTTCCAAAAACCAGATTCGCCTAAAATCTATAGGATAAAATTATTTTACCTTAAAAATCGCCAAAAAATTATAAAAACTATATAAAATCCTTATAAATTTGAACATTTTTACAAAAATATCGCCAAACATTTATAGTTGGCATATGAAGGATTAGTAAGATTCGCCAAGGTTTCTACATTTAAAAACAAATTTCCATCCTTAAAATCATCCCTGCTAGGAACATTAAAGAGTTACAATATTTCATTGGCAAAATAAACTTCCTGAGAAGATTCATACCCAATCTGGCTGATATTCTCAGGAACATTACAAATATGTTGAAAAAAGACATAAAAATAAATGGGACACTGGAGCCAATCAGTCATTTGAGCAGGTTAAGCATGCACTCACACAAGCTCCAGTTTTGATTAGTCCAGACTTCACCAAAGATTTTTACCTTTTCTCTTTTGCATCCGAACACACCATCGCAACTGTACTACTGCAGAAAAATAGTGAAGGGTATGAACAACCCATAGCCTTTTTTAGCAAATCCTTGAGAGATGCTGCGTTGAATTATAAAATAATGGAGAAACAAGCCTTTGCTCTGGTGAAAACCATAAAATATTTTAGGGTTTATATTCTTCATTCCCACACAATGCTTACGTTCCAAACACAGTGGTAAAGGATATCCTGACTCAGGATAACCCCGATGGCAGGAGCGGGAAGTGGATTGTTGTTATTCTGGAATATGTTATAGAGATTAAGCCTACCAAAATGATCAAAGGTTAGGGTCTAGCAAAGTTAATGGCTGAGTCTAATTTCCATGCTTTAGATATTAATTTTCTGGCTGCAGTTGATGAACAGGTAGAGCAGCCGAATCCAAGCGTGAAAGAGGTATTCCTAAACTGTCCATGGTATGCAAACCTCATATTTTTCCTTCATAATTTACAATCTCCCCCTGGGCTAACTAAAACTAAAGCCATATTTTTGAAACTGAAAACATTGAAATTTTGTATTCTGGATGGTAATCTTTATTGGAAAGATCCTGGAGGTGTTTTTCTCAACTTCCTGTTAAAAGACGAAGCTGACAAGGTTATGAAGGATCTTCATGCAGGAGATTGCGGTGGGCATTTGAGTTGGAAGAGCACAGCTAATAAGATCCTTCGAGCTGGGTTTTACTAGCCCACGTTGTTTTCAGATGTACATCAAAAGGTCACTTCATGCCATAGATGTCAAGTGTTTGAAGGTAAGAAGAAGCTTCTGCCTTTGCCCCTGAAGCCCATCTCAGTTGAAGCTCCTTTCCAGCAATGGGGATTAGACTTCATCAGAGAGATATACCCTCCTTCTTTGGTTCAACACAGATGGATCCTCACTGCCACAAATTATTTCACAATGTGGATCGAAGTTGTACCATGCAGGCAAGCTATTGACTCTGTTATCATTAAGTTTCTGGAAAATCATATTTTGTCTCATTTTCGATGTCCAAGAAAAATCATAGCTGACAATGCAACAGCCTTTTGATCCAAAAAGATCATAGAGATTTGTAGCCAGTATCACATTACTTTGGGACACTCCACAACTTACTACCCTCGTGGAAATGGGCCAAGTGAGTCCTCCAACAAAACTCTAGTGAACATCATTAAGAAGACACTGCAGGAGAACAAGAATTCATGGCATAATAAGCTGGTTTTTTCACTTTGGGCTGACAGACTTACCACCAAGAGATCGATTGGTATGTCTCCATACCAATTGGTTTATGGCACTGAGGCAGTTTTCCCTACTTCTCTGGGGGTTCTGGTCATGAAACTATTACAAGATATGCAAGATGAACCAAATTATTCCCAAAGAAGAATAAACCAGATGATTCACTTGCAGCAGTCCATGGAAGATGTATATAACAAAACCTAGGTCATCCAGGAAAACATAAAAAAAAAAATTGATAAAAGAACTAAAAAAGATGATTTTGAGTTATGTGATTTGGTGCTGAAGTGGGATTCCAGAAATGAAGACAAGGGAAAACATGGGAAGTTTGATAGCTTATGGAAGGGCCCTTACATTATTTAGACATTCAGAGGAAATAACGCTTTCTTGCTCAAAAACAATGATGGAACATTCCTACTAGGTGGACCTGTGAATGGCAGGATGCTGAAACATTATTCACCACCTCAATGGAGGCTTTTTCCACTCATTTCCATTGTACAAACCATTTCTTTTACTTGTAGTTTATGAGTGGGGGACATTGATTAGATGGTTGAAGCCTGCAGAGAAGGCCTTGAGCCACTAGACAATGTCACCAAAATTGTCAAAATAAAACAAATCATATAGCAGAATAAGCTCTAGAGAGAATTTTTCAGAGCATCAGGATACTTGGCACTTCACAAGGAAAGTACCATCCCCAGGTGGAGCCATTGTTATAACCCTATAATTTATAGGATCAACTAGTGATTGAAATTTTTTCCTTTAGTGTTTTTGGTTTGTAAATAATGTTGTGTTCTACAAATGATTTGAAAAGAAAAGAAAAGAAAAAGAAAAGAAAAGAAAAAGAAAAAGAAAAAGAAAAGAAAAGAAAAAATGAGAAAAAAGAATAAAAGAGGGCATAAAAGAAAAAATGAACAAAGCCCCATGCAATAACAATGACTTGATCCATATAGTTTAAACATGGCCAAGTCCTTTTGAATTTATGTTGATAGGATTAGTGAATAAGTTTGGTTAAACTGTTCAATCTTAGCCAAGTAGTTAGGTTAGTTAGTGAATAAATTTGATCAGACTGTTTAAGCCTGATCAAATAGCCCCATGGTAGAGTAATTTTTATTCCAACAGTTTAATCTAGGCTAAATGTCATATGTGAATAGGTTAGAACATAGGTTAGTTGACTTTATTTCAATAAAATATGCATGATGATCGATGCAAATTCATGTCTTTGATGTTTGAAAGTGTGTTGCCTAACCCAATGGCGGCAAACAACAGGGAAAGTAGAGCAAACCCATAAAAAATCACTAAGCCTAAGTTTTTGCTCCATATATGATTTTGCGCTTACAAATTAAAAAGTGTGCACAGATCTACGACTGAGGCATTGGCACCTAGATCTACGCTCGAGATGTAATTCCAGACCCCCTCGACCGTTCTTCTTTTAACGGTGGGGGGTGGGGGACCTAGAATGATGATTAACAAGAGCGCATAGATGAACGGTCTAGCAGATGCCACANGGGGGCTGGTCCGGAATGAAGTGGTTTTCTTGGCGGGCCCCATCCTAACGTGGCATGAATCTATTGTGTTGGGTCCCCTCCGATCCAAAACCACTTACCACTTACCACCCTCCTGACATACCACCACTACATCATGACGTCACACCCCAGTACTTTCCCCTACAGGTCTCGTCTCATAACTTTGTCAGTTCATCCCCTTTGTTCACCCATCACAAGTCACCTCACACTTTCCGTTCTCCAATCAACACTATCCACGTCACCCTGTCGCATCCGTCATCTGTCCTTTACCTGCCATATCACACTTCAAATGATTTGTTGGACATTTACTACAGGCTAACATATCCGTTAGCCCACTGACCTGTCCCCCGCACCCAACGGATACTCGTTCACTCAAAACTATCCCCTTTTCTGCCATTTTCACACTGCTCACTCTCTCCACACACCAGACAACTCTTTTCCCCTCACTAATCTAGTCATTAACCCAACCATAGCCATTACCCGCTAACGTTTTTGTTTAAACTGCAGGTACTCTTCACAGTGATGGCGCCAAAGTCCAAAAGGCAGAGGCTGAGGAAAATCCTTTCCTCCCACCTCCTGTTGACCTCGACCGGATCCCATTAGCCGACAAGGATTATTTAATCTCAGAGACGAGGTGCGAATTCAATTTCCCAGAGTTGCAGTCCTGGTTTAAAGACACATTTATAGATCTAAGCGATGAAATTGGGCTCTGGGAGTCCAATCTTCCTCTGTATCTCTTTACCCAAGTCCATCATTTCCTCGAATTCACCCTCAAATGTCAAGCTCATTACCTCCCTAACCAGAGAGCCATAGTTTCTTCATTTGAGGAAACTCTTTTCTTTATCATAGCAGAGGCCATTGATTAGATGATGTAGATATCTAGAGTTTAATCCACCTCCCCTTTCAACCTTGAAATCCTAACAGAGTTGTACCAGAATATGTCTTTCCCTCAAAGAGCCCATATTTTTGAGCTTTTTCTCCCACAAGATGCTCAGCTCCCCAAGAAAAATCCCCCGTATCATTCTTCCATGTTCTCAGAGAAGGGAAACCAAGTTATTTCATCGCTTTGTTGTTTGCTTGGCTATTTTTCAGACGAATGGGTGGATGAGACTATATTGGGTTTCCTATCCATTTTCTCTACTGAGGAAAAGGCTACCATCCAGTTCGACTACAACACTTTCTTGGCAGAGAACATCCACAGTCAGCTTTCAAAGTTCACCATAGATGGCATGTTCTAGTATTCCTCAATACTGGCTTACATGTTCACCTTCTTTCAAGCAGAAAGGTTCTCTTTCTTGATGTAGAAAATGGACAAGGACAGGAAACCACAGGCGGTAACATATTGGACTTCGCTGCTCCGAAGGAACTCCACAGAGTTCAACTTCAAACAGTTCATCGAGTAGTTTTTCCATCTAGTGGTGAGCATGCTCAGTGGTAGACCAGAACCAAGGATAAATGAGGAGATCCAAATAATCTTACACCTCTCAGACCTCACAAAGACGGGAGATTGGTACCTGTACCAAAATTACACATAAATCAGAGTATATGGGTGTGAGTTAGCTCCATACAAATTGCCCAAGCATTTACCTGTGAGAATATTTTTCCTGGAGTATATAAGACAAATGATAAATTCAGATGACATACACTTTGTGTCTCTGAAGAAGAAACAACAACTGATAATTAAGGGGTATATAGGATCTTTTATCTGCAACAGCGGAGCTATCGGGGAACAAGCATACAAGTTGTTGAAGGAAATGAAGTTTGACACTAGTTTCATGTGGCACTACGATCCGTGTGGGATCATCTCAGAGATGAGAGTGAAGAATAAAAATGTCTCGTATATTCACACACCCAAGTCTAAGATAGAGAATTTTTTGAATCAAACAAAGTGGGAGGTGAACACTCTGAAAGAGGTAGAACATCAGGATCCTTCAGTTACTATCTCACAAACAACCACACCACAGGTACCAAAGGAGAAAAGACCCAGAAAGGATACTTCGCCTTCAGTCACAGAAGTCTCGACTGAGGATTTCCAGGTACACACCAAAAGGCCAAAAGCCAATCATACAACTGACATGACTGGTGAAAAGGAAACCCAGTCCACTGCAGTTATGAAAGGTGATCATTCACCTCTTGTCTCAAGCAACTAGCAGATCATGTCTGCCTTTTCATCCAAGAAGCATATTGACACTTCACTAGTTGACCAACCAAATAAAGGAGGTGCAAAATTGAGTATTTTTGAGAAATATGATATGATCAAGAAGAAAAATCAGATGCTGGCCAGCAACACCTATGCTCAATTTTGGAAGAAAACGTCCATGGCACAACACAAACTGTTATCAGCTTTTGATACAGAGAAAGGTAGAATGCACATGGCCTTTTTGCAGGCACAAGTTCCCGATCCAAAAGAAATAACCGACTACAAGAGAGCAACGCTTGAGTTCAACACTAGAGATGTGCACCCAACCGATCAGATGGATCTACACAGGAAAACTGGAGAAATGGTTTTCTCTACTTTGGAAAATGCTTCTAATACTGCTGCTAAATTACAGGTTTCTATGAACAATGTTCAGACACAATTAAAATTAGAGAAGATATCATCTTTCGCAAAGGACAACAGAATTAAATCTTTGGAAGAATTGGTGCTCAAGATTGGGTATGACCCCTCAAATGTAAAAGCAGCTAAGGAGATGCTCAAGAAAAATAATGTTGACATAGCATCCCTGAGAAAGCAACTAAAATTGCCACCCACAGAAGACTCACAAGCAAAAGAGATAGTTGAGGCAAAAGGTGAGAAGGATGAAATGCTCAAGTTGATCATGGAGAAGAATGCACAATCAAGAGAGATGGAGATAGACCTGGAGAGGTTGGTAAAGGATAAGGAACAATCAACACCTATGGAATTCATTCCATTGAGTGCATTTCCACTCACAGGAGTTAGCACAACAACTGTAGCAGCGACCACCACAACAGAAATTCCATTAGCCACCCCACTGTCAGCTCTGGAAAAAATAGTGGAGCTAGCAAAGTCCATGGAGGAAATGAACTTACAGGAAACAGAAATCAACAGACTAAAGAAGGAGGTTGATATCCTTCAGGATCTCAAGTCTTCTTACCAAACAAGCTACACCTTGGAGAAGTAAGCATCAAAGAAGATCAAGAAGGAACGGCAGCAACTGCGAAAGCAAACAGTGGAAAGCCAGACACTTGTTGAAGCAAAGGAGAATATTTGGATGGATATCTCTAAATCTATAAATGAAATATAGCATATGGTGCAAATCATGTTTGAGCAAAATGAACTGGTGTGGAGAAGCAGGCAGGCTATTGATAAAATAAAAGTAGAGTTGGGAGAAATGCTCACTGAAGCCAATGAAATCATTAGATTCCTGAACTCGAAGACCAGAGAAGAACTAGAAGACCTGAAGATCGAAGACAGGACATAAACCATTCTTGATGTCAAGAGGGTTCTGACTAAAAGAGGACTGATGTTGCAGTTGGAAGAGAAAGTCCAGAACATGGACATTGGAGTTCAAAGGTTCTTCAACAAGATCGAGGTTTTGCAGAATAAAGGTCTCCCTGGTTTACTGATCCTAAATTACAAGTTGATGACTCTTCCAGATTACAAGAAGAAGATAGCCACGGTGGCCAGAGATATCTTCAAGTTTTCGGGAATACAGGGCAGTATAACAGGCAAGGCATTTTTGGAGACTTTGCATCCAGACCTCAGCATACAGCACGAGATCAAGTATATTTTCATTGTCAAACCAACATTTTCCAAGTATACAAAAACAAATGAAATATACCAGAGACTGCTCAAAGTCAATTCCTAGTCAGCTAAGATGGGAAGAACTGTGCAATTTGATCGAGTAGGAGATGAGGTGTACAAGTTGAGTTAGCAAGCAGATCAGTCAAAGTCATGTGGATGACTCACCAATGGTGTACAAGTTGAGTCAGCAAGCGGATCAGTCAAAGTCATGTGGATGACTCACCAATGGTGTACAAGTTGAGTCAGCAAGCGTATCAGTCAAAGTCATGTGGATGACTCACCAACGACCTTCCCCAGAATCAACATGAAGAATTCGACACATCATCGACAGTTCCTATTTTTTTGTATTTTGTTACGTAGTTAGTTAGATTCGGATCTTGCCACATCCTGATCATTAATGACAGGGTCGTTTGTAATTTTGATTATAAATACTTCAAACTTTGAAGTACTGAGGGTTGATCTTTATGCCCTAGCAAGTTGCGAGCATTGTAATTGTTATTAAGAGATTTTCTAGTAATATAAAGGGATGTTTCATAGGATTCTTGTGTGTTAGTTGTTGGTGAATTTTTTCTCTTCTTCATTGAATGTGTATCTCTCTTAGGTATCATCATGTTTTCTAATCTAATCATTAAAAGGAGTTAGTTGTAGAATTTGCTTTCGTGTACTCTGTTTCTAGATTTTACTGATCTAAATGTTTATCTTCTGAGATTATAATTAAGAAATTCTTAAATGGTTATTAGTTATAATTGACTATCTCATCTTTTCTGTTATCCATCTTTTTTATGCTAAAGAATCCAACAGTTGCATTATCTCGCCCTGTGGGAATACCTTTTAAAACCTGTTAGTTGCTCTCCTTTCTATAAGACAGACTCCATAGCCCAATGGATGCATAAATACTATTTCAGCCAATTTACAAAAACAAACAACTCGTTCTCATCAATTTTAACTAGCCTAATATTTGAAAACTAAACAAAGTTGAATCTTACAGAGAGATCCCTCTCTGAAACTGGTAGGGCTAGATCCCAGTTTCGTCATTAATCCCAGTTTCGAAGTTTAATAGAGTAATGCAAGTACTTATTCAAAAAAAAATTGGAAATATCACCGTTCTCGATGTCTCTGCAACAACCACTTTTGGATCTCCTATGAATATAGAAAACATCCATTCATTCTCATGGACTTGGTATTTGGAGTGCATAATAGTTGTGGCCATTATCAAAATACGAAACCATCACTAGAATATGATCTGATATACTAGATATCTCTGTTGAGTTAGTTGAAGATAATACATTAATTGAATCTACAACATTGTGTTTTTCTAGGTTATAATAACAATGTTGTATATTGTCACTCACATGGATTTAGAAAGGATGTGGAAAAAGCTTTCGAATTTGCAAAAAATTGTTCATTGTTGACATAATATCAATGAATGATGTTTTCAAGTCTTTTTGAAGTGTGAACAGGGACTAGGACACTGACTTTGGTATCTCAATTTACTTTGGTCGCTCCATAGAGTATGGGATTGTTTTAGGGTTGATTATAGTATGTTATTCATTTTCCTAATTGGCATTTGCTCTAGTTTATGGGTATCGATAGCTTGTTGATTTCATTATTTGTTTGTGCATCATTTGGAGAAGATTTGGGCCTACAGGTTAGCTAGAGGGCATATCATTGTTGTGTCCATGGAAGGAAACTCGATAATAAATGCACCAAACAAATAATTTGGAAGCTTAAAAATAGAATCCCTGGGTGCTCATCTGGAGAAATTGGCCATGGAGAATGAGAAATTGTCTTTCTCCATGGAAACCCTACATGGAAAGAAAAATATCAGAGGCAGGGGGTAGGCACAATCGCTTTGAGAGATCTCATCTTCATTTTATTCATTGTGGCAAGAATGGACATGAGGAAAACACATGTAGAATCCCTTGGGAGAAGATGGGAGAGGATAAAATACTAGCAAGATCATAAAGAAGAAAAATAGAAAGTATCAAACCTGGTAAAAGGAAAAGCACATGAATCTGCTCATTATATTATTGCCTGTTGCAATATTAGAGAAAATGAAGATTTATTTAACACTTTGTTTGTTTCTTGGAGAGATGCATGTCTACTTGACAAAGGTGCAACATGCCACATGAACTTCGAGAGAGACTTCTTTGAATATTTCAATGACAATGTAGATAGTATAGTCTATTTTGTAGATAAATCAAGTTTCAAACCCTTAGAAATTGGCACCGTCATGATTAAATTGTCTGGATTCCTAGATTTTCTTCTACATGATGTGCTCTATCTTCCTAAGCTATAAATGAAATTGCTATTTCTTTTGTAGATTCGATAGTAAGGCCATTACATTCATATCTTTGATGGAAAAGTTGAAATAAGGAGGGATTTTGATAACATGGTCATTATGACAGAAGTGGAGGATGAAGCATTGTTGAAGTTGAAAGGGACATCTATTCATGCACATAATTCCACATACTTCTCTCACCACGATGAAGGTAAATTTCCATCTAATCTCTTATGGCATGCTATATTTGGACACATTAATTATGAAATCCTTCGTTTGTTAAAAAAGAATGGGGATTTTGGTTTTCCTACCATTTCAAGGAATTTGAAGCAATGTGAGGCATGTATCATTGGAAAACACAACAAGAAGTCTTTTCATGATTCTACCTCGAGAGCACGTAGAAAACTGGAGTTGATACACTTTGATTTGCATGTCCCCATTTATGTTCAATTTGCACTTGGTAATAGGTGTATCATGACTTTTATTGATGACTACACTAGGATGTGTTTGGTTTATTTGTTGAAAGAGAAATCTCAAACATTTGAAACATTCAAAAATTTTCATCTTTGGATTGAAAATGAAGTTCGATCTCATATTGGCACTCTTCGTACTTATAATGGAGGGGGATATACTTAAAATGAGTTTGAATGTTATCTTCTCCAACATGGGATCAAACATCAAACCACTGTGCCATACAATCCTAAGCATAATGGTGTAGCATAAAGAATGAATAGGACACTCTTGAATATGGTATGTTCAATGCTATTTTTTCAAGAATGTGAAGTTAATGTTTTCGGGTGATGTAACTCTATGTGCAATATGTTAAAAATAGATGTCCATCTCATGCTCTTGGAAATAAGTCTCCTTATGAAATATGGTATGGATGAATTCCTTCGGTGAGGCATCTCAGAGTATTTGGTTCCACCTTCTATGCATTAATTCCTAAGGAGCAAAGAAACAATATTGATGCAAGCAATCGAAAGTGCATCTTCTTGGGATACTCAAATACCACCAAGGCATACCATCTTTACGATAAGGTAAACAAGAAGTTCATTCTTTCCAAAGATGTGACTTTTATTGAATCCTCCAAGAATGAAAAAATTGTTAAGCAACAGCTTGATCATCTAGATAGAGTCACCCCTGTAAATACATATCACAAGTTTGAATATGAGATTCAACATCTTGAAGGGGGGATCTCTATCTTGGATCAATCTATGGAATCTCCTTTTCAAGAACCATCTCCCTTATAGGAAGTTCGTTTGGATGATGTGACTGAAAGGATTGAAAGGATAAACCTTGAAGGAAATGTAGCACCATCTCAATCAGTGGAGCAACCTGGACCATCTCAAAAAGGTCCACCAAAGTGGCTCATAAAGAGATTTTAAAGTGTTCATTTTGATGATGTTGGAAAGACAAGAACCAAAATTTCTACAAGACAAGATGGAGGTGACTTTAGATTTAGGTGATATAGATGATATGGATGTTTCATATGATTGTGAATTGAATTTATATACTAACCTTGAACCAACTTCCTTTGAAGAAGTTGTTTCTCATGATGAGTGGAAAGAAGCCATGCATAAGGAGTATGATGCTTTCATCAAGAAAAAAACATAGAAGTTGGTGGACCCTCCATTTGTAACCAAACTAATTGGGTGCAAGTGGGTCTTCAAGAACAAGTACAAATGAGATGGCTCACTTGAGAAGCACAAAGCGAAGCTCATGGAAAAATGATTTGGATAGAAAGAAGGTGTGGATTATGAGGAGACATTTCCCCCCACAACAAAATGAACTACCATCTGTACACTATTTGACTTGTTAGCACATAATGGATGAAAAATTCATCAAATGGATGTGAAGACTGCTTTCTTGAATGGAGACTTGAAAGAAAATGTCTTCACATCTTTGCCAGAAGGTTTTGTTGTGAAGGGGCAATAACATAAAGTATGAAAACCCATGAAGTAGGGGCAGATTTGAAGATTAGGTCTCGATCTTCTGTGGTTTTGAAAATAAAGACGAAGAAGCATTTTCCACAATAAAAAGAAAGGGGGTATTGCTCAGATCAATTCTTAGAAATCCATTCTAGAACTATCTTTGGACTGAATGATAGAATTTTTCTTTACAACATAATAAAATATAAATTTGAGTAAGATATTGATTAATTAAAATTAGAGATTTATTTTTCTCAAATCCTTTTATTATATTAACAAAATTTACATATATTTATTAAAGTTAATATGAATTTTTTTTTCACTAACAAAAAAAACTTATATTTGTAAAATATAACAATTTCTGTTACAATAAAAATTTTCCAAAAAAAACTATTCTACAATGTCTTTCAGCATCATAAAATTTATAAACTAATCATACATATTTCATAAAAAAAAATTGTAACTTTTAACAATGTTTCTTGTAGTATAAATAGACTAAAGTGTAGTTCTAGCAATCAAGAAACAAAAAAGATAAACATCTTTTCCTTAGCCTTTTTACATTATTAGATTATTGCCATTCTTTCAAATATAACTGAATCTCCTTCAACAGCTCCAGCAAAATAGATGCCATCCAAAGTGAATATGAGTTTAGAGATTTACAATAAATTATTACTCTTAAAATATTAAACATTAAACCTAAACCAATAATAAAAACAATAAAATAGACCAATCATAGTGTGGACGTTCTACCATCGTCATAACACCATGACGAAAATAAATATTTACAGATATTCTTGAAATGTGTGAACGAAGCACAGCGGTCACACACGAAGTTTTTAGTTCAACATATTTCATTTATGCTCTCTCTCTCCAACAACCCGACGAATATGAGCGCAATCCAAAACCTGAACACTGGAAGTTTATGACAACTTTTCGAGATTGTCATCTACTCGATGGGAGTTTACCCTAAAATTTGATTCTCTCCGAAGTTACGCACAGTAATCTAAATTTGAGAATATTGTGTTTATCTATCACAATTAATCTAATCTCATTTTTCAACTCATTACAAACCATTATGCTTTGACGTGAGATTCCCGAAACAACACGTCTCACAAAGAAATAACTTTCTTTCGGTTAACGACACTATATGTTCAGAATTTTAAAAAACAATCCCTTAATGTTGTAAGATTTTTTTTTTTATTAAGGGGAATTAGGTGTATACATATTGGAAATGAGCATATTTAAATATTGGAAATGAGCATATTTAAATATTGGAAATGAGCATATTTAATGATCTTTTAATTATGAATTCTAATTTTATGACTAATAATTAAAGATACTGGTATATTTTTGGTCATCCTTTCCAATCAATAAGTAAAATTTAATATTAATAACTTCCAAACATTTTTAAAGACATTATATTAAAAAAATACTATATATTCATTTAATTGCCACATTTAGATGATTAAAAAACTTACTTACTCTTAAACATTAGGGGCATCTAAGCAGTCAAAATTACCCGGGGACCAACCCTTAACATGGTTGGATTTTTTGTCCTCGCAGGTTTCGAACCAGTGACTTTAACAACACGGAGTGACTTAACAACACACTCCGTCACCAACTTCCCTACACCTCGGGGACACATTTACTTGGATATTAACATTTTATCTTTTACAGTATTAAATTTCTAAAAAATTTGAAAAATCAATTAAACAACTTCATCAAATCATTCTGTTAACTTTACATATTTAATTACCCATTTTCTATGATTAGAAGACCCCATAATCTATGCAAAACCCCATAATCTATGCAAGAAATCTGAAATCAGTCCAAGAGATAATCAATCAGGGATATTTTTAAATCTATGCAGATTCATCTTTGTAATCTTTACAAAATTTGTAATCAAAATATTATACTAGCCTGAGGTTTTCCATTGTTATCTTTGGAATTGCAGTGCGAAGATGTACAAGCCCGGAGAAAGTTGTAAGAGATGAGTGTAACCATTTGTATTATTATTAATTAAAAGGGAAGATCCCACCACCATGGAAATCTCTATATTCACCATAGAGAGTACAGTGAGACTAAACGACTTTCATGATTTGCCTTTTTGGGGTTCAATCATATCTTGTGAATATTTATCATGTGTATTGTTATGGTTTGTATAG
>SNQJ01S0180559.1:0-13207 GCA_010110895.2 Picea sitchensis | reverse complement strand
GACAACCAACCTTAATCAACAATCTCCCCCTTTGGCATTGATGGAAACACTTTGATGCAATACTAAAATCATATCACTCATGCTCCCCCTGGAACCATGCCTTTATCCTCTGCATCTGATAAATCTACTCCCCCTGGAACCATGCCTCTATCCCCTGCATCTGATAAAACTAGCATAAAAAAATGTAGAGTAGAGAATGGTTATTATGTTGGGCGCATTTTAAATAAAATGAAGAGGGTAATATCTCAGATATTTTTAGGAGACACAGAGATAACCTCTAGGAAACTGCCAATCGAGGATTGAAGAAATCAAGTGACCAAGAAAAAATCAAAAACTTCCAGAATGACGATATAATGAGGGGAGAACAAGCTATAAATTTAAAACTTTTTCTGAACTAAAATGTAGAAGAATTTCAACATCCTATGTGCATGAAATATAAATCATTTTCCAATCGCATAATCAACTTAGTTGCCATGTATTTAATCGTTCCAAGATCATACAGTTTTATGAGTCACCCAATGTAATATAATCATTTCTCAATCGATTGAGTACCCGTAAATAAACTTTTGATTTAAAAGAAGATGATTAACTAACAACAATGGTAAATATCGTAACCGAATAGGTGAAAATATGATGGGCTTGATGACTATCCTTGGTGACTAATGTCCCTTCCTTCATCCATTTTCTAACAGTTGATACTTCACCGGTACCTCCCAGCCAACGCTAGGGGCACTCTTCTTCTCCCTTAGCCCCCTGAGCCGCAAAGGAGCCAAAAGCACACAACCAGAATTCTCTAGCTCCCAACTCGCCTCACAAGGTAGATCCACCACTCTCTCTCTCTCTCTCTCTCTCTCTCTCTCTCTCTCTCTCTCTCAAGCTAGGTATCTAAACTCTCACAAGTAAAACCAGTCAGAATTTCTACAGCATAATCTTACTCATAACGTGTGTGATGCTTTCCTCCTCTAAGCCATTTATTTTACAGAATTTCCTTAGTGACAACGTTCCATTTTTGCATTTAATTTGTCTTTTTTTTTTAATTTAATTAGGAATTATTCCCCCCATACATCTGCCACCCATTCCCTTACTTGCACCAATAAATCCACAATTTAATTTAATTAAAATTCAATTTCTCTCACCCATCCTAAAAGCACTCCTAAAATCATTCCTAGTTATCCCTTTATTCCTTGTATTTCCCATTTATGACTGATGTCTTTCTAAAACGGAGTTGAATAAAAATAGGAATGTTCTCTAGTTAGACTAGACTCTAGATAAATTTCTATGATTATACATTCTTTTATGCTTTAATCCTTTCTGATTTTAATTTCTAATTTGGTATTTTATGCACACATGTGTATTGTAGTAATTCCATATATTTATTTCATATATGTTAATCTCTTAAGTTGGTTCACCCCTTTTTTTGTTTCATCTAATTGTAGTTTAGTTTTAGAAATTTCACCAAGCTTTAGACTTAGGCTTAAATTCAAATAGGCTTAGACTTTCGTTTGGGGGTATAAAATTAATAATTTCAACCTTTAATTAATTAATTAAATCCGGCAATGTTTTAAAGATTTTACAAGATATAAAAATCCGCTCAAGGTTTTCTAGGCTACCTAGGTTCATTGGCTCAAATTTTTGTTATGTGACGTTCCCTTCAAGATGCACTCAGTTGTCCAAGGTTGTCACTCGCCTTTGATTCAATTTTTTTATTTTGTGACGTGCACTCGCCTCTGATTGGTTTTGGTAGTTCTCCAACCCCTGGAGTGAGCACTCCATTCGAGTGCCCTTGTGATAGACTAAGGGATTGTAAGGAATAAGGGCCCTCCCTTATTACGCGGCTCTTAGAAATATTTGTGAGCAACTGTCTCAATGTATTCTCACGACATCGTGGATCTATCGAACTAGGTAATTGTTAACCTACAATTCGAGCCACGATGAGAGTGCTAGTAGGTTGTGACACTGATGTTGCCACATCTCTCCCTCAATATCTAGTTGTTGTTCATGGCTCATTTACTCCTTATCTGAGTGAGATTAGCAAGCAATCGACAGCCTGCATCCATCAACGAAACACTGTCAATGATCCATAAAAAACATACCCAAACCAATACAATCCACTCCTTGACTCATCCGGAGTCCGAGGATGTCAATTGATGCCATGGACATCCTCAATCTGTCAAGTGTCCTGCACACTCAAGGGAAACTCGTCAATAGCATCTGTCAATACAGATATATCGAATAACATAGCGTCATAATACATCAACATCATCATCAGAATCCATAACCAAAACAGACAACATATACTAAAACCGGATCACTTGCACACAGGTATCCTCAAAGAATAAGTCAATAACATGTGCTCGCAAGAGCAGGATGTTACAATGGTCTTCGGTGGATTTCGAGAAAAATGATCTTTCCATCAACAACAACCCTCACTTGTGAAAAAATCTATTTAAGAAATATAAACATGGGGCATTTTCCCATTCCTCCGAGTGGTCGTTTGGTGTCATGGTGAAAGGCTCCCTTGAGAATTGCCTCAAGTATGGAATTGATGGAAGAAGAAATTTGGGAATTGCACACTTCACTCATTGCAAATCCAACTTGGTGGTCTTAAGGGTTTTAGGATCCAACACCTCCAGGATGAATGCATGACTCTTGGTATCGGATAGGGAATCTGCACCTCAGTGGAATCGTATTTGTTTATTGTTGTTTCTTGCTACTGTTGCTTCTGCTATTGATGTGCGTGACATGAATATTGACTAATATCTCAATTGTATCAATCCTCCAGTTGTCCACAAATTTCAGGTAATTTCTGATCTAATTACATTGCTAAATTTCTTCTGCATATGTCATGTTATACTGTATTTAATATTCTAATAATAGTTTTTCCTCTGCAGAATGAATATAGAGATACCATTTTATGTGTATTATACACTGATCAAATATCTCTTCAAGCAAGTAAAATCTTGATTGTGGCAAAGTATTGATACTCCTGGAGCATTATGTTCAAATTGTTTTGAAATCCATAACCAAATGATATATTTTTTTAATAAATTTTAGAGAGCTGGAATTAAAGATAATAATCTGAATGTTTGTTGAAGGGTTCGGAGCAATGGTCTATGGAAACAACAGGGTGTCCAGAAGACACAGTGGCAATTATGGAAACAAAACGTGAACATGTAGAAACGGCGGGATCTGTGAAACACTTTATAAGTAACGGAAAAGACATTAGACACTCAGCTCAAAATCGAGGTAGTGTTATTTTATTGTTACATGAAGTTACAGTTATTTTTGAAAAAAATTTAGATAAAAACTGTTTAAACTATTTAGTGGACATTTAATCTGATAGAAATGTTGGACATTCCAAAACACTTGACATAGTTTCTAGGTAATGGAAAAGGTAGTGGCAAAGCAAAGTTAATACAGTTTTTAGGTAATGGAAAAGGTAGTGGCAAAGCAAAGTTAATAGTTGACTTTATTGTAGTTGTTGATTTTGTTGGAAAGGGTAGTAGGAAAGTAAAGTTAATAGTAGGAAAGAAAAATTAATAGTAACGTGGTTAAGAATATGTGTTTGAATTTTATGTAGAAATTCTTAAATTTTATTATTATTAATATTTTATTAAAATAAAATATAATTATTTTTAAATAATTAATTTAATGTTTTGAATTGGTATATAAAGTTGTTGTAGTTTAAATGTGTTAAGTTTTTTCTCTAAGATATTGTTGGATGTGCAGATTTGAAAGGTTAAATATGTATAATCCAAATGTTTTGTGGTTTTTGAACACACTGAATCTATTTTTGTATTCAAAAATGCACTTTAAACAACATAAAAATGTGATTTGATGCAAATTTATATGACCCAATTTAAAAGAGGAGAAAAAAAACACACAACAATTAAACAACCCCTATAAAATTTAAAACTTATAATAACTATTGTATTTAAAATTTTTATAATTTATTTGCTTTTTTATAATTTTTTATTTAAATTTATACACTTGTCATTATTTTTTCTATTTAAAGTAATTTAACTTTACACAGATTATCTGAAAAAACTGATTTTATTATGATTGTGTTACAATTATGTTCTCATGAATTTAACCCCTCATATGTTGTAATTTTGTTTTTAAAAGTGGGCCGCTGTGCAATTCGTAACGGATCAGCCAATCCATGGAGCAAGTGCAGGGTTAAACTTATGGCAATCACATGTGGACAATAAGGGTGGTAGTATATTCAGTTTGTGTCAAATTTGGGTTATAAATCAACCAGGAATCCTGGAAGAAACCATGGAATCTGGATGGATAGTAAGTGCAGAGTATTTAAATATTTTAACTATTTTAGATATGAATAATTAAAATATTTTTTAAGTTATCAATGTATTAAAAAGACAAATATTTTGGAGTTGTTTATGTTGGGTAAGAATTAATAATTATTTAAAAAATAAATTATATTTAATAAAAGAATTTAGAAGTAATGAGAAATTGGTAGATATTTTATTTTTTCAACGTAACTAGAAATTGGTAATTATTTTACTTTTTCAATGATTAATGTAGGTAGGAGATTCTCAGCCACTATTTTTCACATTTTGGACAGTAAGTACATAGTTGAACTTTTTCTATATATTAAAATTTTAATAAATAATAATTTTTTAAATACAAATGTGGTAGGTTGTTTTTCAAGGTTGATTCATTTGAACATTATATTTAATATTTGAAGATTTCAAGGTTCATTAAATATTAAAGAGATTTACATTAGTGATAAAGTTGTTGATAGAAGGAATGTAGATCTTCTCCCCAATCATTTTCCATCATTTCTAGATACACAACTTCTTCCCTCCCATACCAACAAAAGATGTACAACTTCTCCCCTTGTATCTATGTCATGATTTTTTTTTGAATATAATATTGCTTAAATATGAGCATGTGTTATCTTTGATGTAGGCCAATGGTTATAAAAAAACTGGTTGCTATTACACAAATTGTCCCGGCTTCGTGTTAGCACCTAGCGCTCCTATGTATCTAGGTTTACCATTGCAACCATTGTCTACATATAATGGGGAACAACAAATGGTCATTATAAAGTTTATCAAAGTGAGTTTTCTCTCTCACTACTTGAGAAAAATATATATTTTTATGTCTTGGTTTTGCTAGGAGTCATGATTTGCCAAATTTTATTATATGTATATACAGGAGACACCAACGATTTGTGGAATAAGATGGTCTTTATATGTAAACAACCGACTTTTAGGTTGGTGGCCTGGTTCATTTTTTAAGAACCTTCAATCAAATGCCAATAGGGTGGATTTTGGAGCCGAAGTTTCTTTTAACCCTAGACCGTCAAGATCACAATTCAGTAGAACATAAATGGGGAGTGGCCACATCCCCTCTGAAGGGTTCAGTCGTAGTGCACAAATAAGGGACTTAAAAATTACCAATGATCATGGAGTGCCACTTAATATCAATGCAAGGAACACTGGAAGTAGACCACAATGTTATAATGTCTCACCTGTCCTTCAAACGTCAATAGATAAACATATATTCTTTGGAGGCCCAAGAGGAAATTATCCTAATTGTGTCTTCTGATATATGTTTTTATATTTCTAGTTGTGTCATTTAATATTTCTTTATAATAACTGAAAAGTTAAAAAACTTAATTTTATATATGCTCTTTCTTATCAATTTTACTTACATTTAAATATCTTATTTCAAGCTTTTAGTTATTTTAATTCTCAATAAAATTGTTAAATTTATATTTTTTTTTATAAGTTGAATAGATAATACATAACATTTTAATTCCTATTAAAATATCAAATTCATAAATTTTTGCATGATTAAGTTTGTAATACATAACATTTTGTTTTACAATTTTACACTATTTTCTTATACTTTGTCTTTATATAATATTTATATAGTAGATGTTTTTTAATGTGTATTTAGGTGGAGAGGAGATATTTTATAATGATAAAGCAATTTCAAAATTATATATATAATAAATTGATGATAATAAAATATTTATATAATTTTATTTATCTTATTTATATAGTTTTAATATTTTTATTAAAAAATAATATAATTTAAATTATATTAATTTTTTCACATAGATTTTTTTTTAGAAGTGTCTCAAATAAAAATTATCATTGTTTTCCTTTAAACCATGTTAGATATGAGTGTGTTAATGATGCCATACACATGGACACTCATAATAAGTACAAGTGTGCACACAACGATATGTTTATTGATGGACAAGAATGAGATAGATATATCTATGTTGTTTTATTATTTATCATGGATGATAATAATACTAGTAAGTTTTTCTATAATCTTAATGCATTTTTATATCAAACTTGCATTTCTATATTCATTTGCCTTATTCTCACCATCACATTCATTTGTTTTATGTGGAAAGCTTATCCCATATATAAGGCATTTGGTTTGTTGCTTGATTATAATCAATTATAAAGGTTAGGTCTTGCACTTATATCATGTTGAGTATGAGCTTCTAGTTTATCACATGGGTAACTAGTTTTATTTTTAGGCCCTTTATGAGGGTCATTTTGTACTTGCTCATCATTGTTTTCGTGTATGTGTCGAAGTTTATGGTTGATGATGTTAGTAACTAGTTTTATTTTTGGATTTTTTATGAGTTTCGTTTTGTACTTTCACATCATTTTTTTTTATTTGATAGGGTGTGTTTACAATTCAAAATCAAATGGTACTCATTCTGGTATTGAAAAAAATCATTGTAATCAAAGGCATTTATCTTACATAGAAAATTTCACACTTATCGAAGTTGGTTTCATGAAGAAAAGAGACACATATTAAGTAAAGTGTTCATCGGTAAGAAAAACATTGATTTTCAATGATTTGGTGGCTAAGTGTACTCTACAAACTTAACAAAACACTAGATCTAAATCACAAGTGCAAGTGTAAGCTATTCTAGGTATATTTGAATACAAACATGCAACATGGGAATTTCGTTGTGTAAGATGCAAACCAATCCAAGAGCTCTCAAATATTAAGACCAACCTAATAATATCTAAGCTTAATCCAAAATATAAGACCAAGTTAAATGCTATCAAAAGGAGGTGTTTTTGTAGGCTTCTTTATCATCTTAAGGTTTTTATATGAATAAAGTATCAAAAATCTAGAATAATCAAGATATATGTTTTCTTTAAGTTCCTCATTAGTGATCAAAGAGTAGTGAATCAACTAGGTGGCATGCCTTGATTAGGTTTGACCAAGTCAATTATGTGTGGCGGGGTTCTATCCATGTTCCTACACCCTAAAAAACAACATTAGAATGAAAGGTTTCTCTCATCAACCACTATGTGGTTGTGTCGAGAAACAAAATCAAGGAAAATAAACAATATTCCCAATTTTTTTAGATACACTAAGAAACTCTATGAAAAACAAAACACATATTAATGCACCATGGAGCTACTACTATTTGGTCATGCAAGAAAAAATACTATAATAATGGATTCCCCTTAACATATGAGTTTGGTAGAACATCACATGACCAAAATATGTTATGTCATTTATTCATCAATGTGGACTTCCAAGATCCTATGGAAAAATTCACCACTAGATAGAGGACAAATAAACCACCTAAAAATACAGCAAAATGTACAATACTTATTCTTTCATTAATGACTCATGGATACCCTTGATCATCTTTCTATCAATTCAATCATAACATGCGATTGTTAATGAGCACTTGATACACCATATTTTTCATACCCATGTTTTTTAGTTTTCGTCACTCTATATACCATTCCATACATTTCTTGAGTTTATTCTTGATCATAATGAATCAGTTTTCCTAAGGTATGCTTCCCGACAATTTATTTCATTTTGAGTGATTATGCTAGTGTGATTAGGGGAAAACCAACCTTTTTATGCTTACTAATGAATAGGCCTGTGAGAAACTTGTCCAAAGAGGTTGTCACAGGGGCACCTACTAGACCATTTTTGTAACACCTACCAGGTCATTGTTGTTACACCTATTGTTGTTGTTGTTGTAACANAGTAGTGAATCAACTAGGTGGCATGCCTTGATTAGGTTTGACCAAGTCAATTATGTGTGGCGGGGTTCTATCCATGTTCCTACACCCTAAAAAACAACATTAGAATGAAAGGTTTCTCTCATCAACCACTATGTGGTTGTGTCGAGAAACAAAATCAAGGAAAATAAACAATATTCCCAATTTTTTTAGATACACTAAGAAACTCTATGAAAAACAAAACACATATTAATGCACCATGGAGCTACTACTATTTGGTCATGCAAGAAAAAATACTATAATAATGGATTCCCCTTAACATATGAGTTTGGTAGAACATCACATGACCAAAATATGTTATGTCATTTATTCATCAATGTGGACTTCCAAGATCCTATGGAAAAATTCACCACTAGATAGAGGACAAATAAACCACCTAAAAATACAGCAAAATGTACAATACTTATTCTTTCATTAATGACTCATGGATACCCTTGATCATCTTTCTATCAATTCAATCATAACATGCGATTGTTAATGAGCACTTGATACACCATATTTTTCATACCCATGTTTTTTAGTTTTCGTCACTCTATATACCATTCCATACATTTCTTGAGTTTATTCTTGATCATAATGAATCAGTTTTCCTAAGGTATGCTTCCCGACAATTTATTTCATTTTGAGTGATTATGCTAGTGTGATTAGGGGAAAACCAACCTTTTTATGCTTACTAATGAATAGGCCTGTGAGAAACTTGTCCAAAGAGGTTGTCACAGGGGCACCTACTAGACCATTTTTGTAACACCTACCAGGTCATTGTTGTTACACCTATTGTTGTTGTTGTTGTAACAACTACTAGGTCATTGTTGTAACACCTATCAGGACATTGTTGTAACACCTTCTATTTCCATTGTTTCGACAAATGTTGTTGTCAATGTTGTAACACCTATGTGACCGTTGTTGTAACATCTACTTGGTCTTTGTTGTAAGACTCGATGTTGTCATTGTTGTAACACCTACCAGACTGTTCATGTAACACATACCAAGATGTTTATTTAACATCCATAGTTTCTTTTTCCATAACATATATCATTTCCATTGTTGTTACACTACCACAATGAAATTGTTACACCATCATTTCTCGTTACTGTTACCCTAGTTATGACAATGATAGATGTTGTGGTTTTTACAATGATGTTTGCAATTCATCAATTTGCAGGGTGTACCATTTGGGGAAAAATAAAACTATGCAACTAGAAGCCATTATTTTAATATAGTCAGATAGCATTGGTTGACCATAACTATTTCAACACATTTTGTCACTAGAATATTCAATTGATGTGAAATCCAAGTCATGATTTGTATTTTTATTTTATTTTAATAGAGTTGTTGAAAATGAGAATGAGAATGGGCTGACGATCTTAGATCCTCATGCTTGTCCCCAACCCTTTTCCAATATAAGGCTTTGTAAAAATGTATAAGAACCCTCCTCAACTTGAGAAGGGAGGGGGGGGAGAAAATTCTTATTGTAGATCTAATATGTTGTGTATCATTTAATAAAAGTGTTGTTGTGTTCCTCCACAACTGTTTCCTTTGTTGGAAGAATATTTAAGTTCATTATTTGACTATCGGCTTCACTCGGTACCTCAAGGTTTACCATTAACACCAGTGTCTACATATAATGGGGGAAAAAAACGTCATTATAAAGTTTATCGAAGTGAGTTTACTCTCTCAGTGTTAGAAAAAAATCTCTATTTTTATATCTTGATTTTGTAAGGAGACATGATTTTCCAAATTTTATTATATGTATATACAAGAGACACCAACGAGTAATGACATAATATGGTATTTATATGTAAAAAATAGACGTTTAGGTTGGTGTCCTGGTTCATTGTTTAATAACCTTCAATCGAATGTCGATAGCATGGATTTTGGAGGCAAAGTTTATTTTAACTCTAGACTGTCGGGATCATGATTCAATGGAACGAAAATGTGGAGCAGACAACTACCCTCTTAAGGGTTCGGTCATAGTACACCTATAAGGGACATAAAAATCACCAATGATCATGGAGTGCCACTTAATATCAATGCAAGGAAGGCTCGAAGTAGACAACACTGTTATAATGTCTCGCCTATCCTTAAAAATCCAATCAATCCGATTGGTAAATATATCTTCTTTGGAGGCTTAGGAGGAAATAATCCTAATTGTGTCTTTTGATATATATTTGTAAATTTCTAATTGTGACATTTGATAGCTCTTCGTAAAATGTGAAAAGATGGAAAACTTAATTTTATGCCTATACTCGTTCCTATGAAATTTGACTTATATTTAAATATCTTATTTGAATCTTTTAGCTATTTTAATTCCCAATAAAATAGTCAAATTTATAAATTTTATTTATAAATTAAATAGATAATACATAACATTTTAATTCCCATTAAAATAGTCAAATTCATGAACTTTTTCATGAGCTAAGTTGATGATACATAACATTTTCCTGTAAAATTTTACATAGTGTAAAACAACACAATATTTTGTTTTGGAGCTTTATCTAGATGTCATATGTATATAGTAGTTATTTCTTTATGTGTGTGGGTGGAGAGGAAATATTTTTTAATGATAAAGAAATTTCAAAATTTTATAAAAAAAATTAAACATATTTTATTAATTTTGTCATGATAAAACATTTATATAATTTTAAATATCTTATTTATATGGTTTTAATGTTTTTATTGATTTTGTTCTTTTAAAATACTAAAATTTTGAATTATATATAATTTTTTCACATTGACTGGTTGGGAGAGTGTCTCAAGTGAAAATTATCATTTTGCTCCTTTAAACCATGTTAGATATGAGTGTCACAATGATGTCATACACATGGACACACATAAGAAGTACATGTGTGAACATGATGCTATGTTTATGAATGTGAGCACTTAAAAAATAATGAAGTAAATGTATTTTTGTTGTTTTACTATTTATCATGGATGGTAATAATACACCTAAGTTTTTTTATAATGTTAATGGATTTTTTTATAAAACTTGTCATGATATGGACAAACTGATTTGGATCTTTGTATTATATCTATTCTAATATTTATATTCATTTGTTTTATTCTGACCATTACATTCATTTTTTTTTATGTGGAAAGGGTATCTCATACAGAAGGCATTTGGTTTTTTTCTTGATTATAATCAATTATAAAGGTCACGTAATGCACTTAGATCACGTTGATTATGAGTTTCTAGTTTATCACGTGTAACTAGCTTGATTTTTAGGCCATTTATGAGGGTCATTTTGTACTTTCTCATCATTATTTTCATGTATGTGGGGAGGTTTATGGTTGATCATGTTAGCAACTAGTTTGAATTTTGGATATTTTATGAGTTTCATTATGTAGTTTCTCATCATTATTTTTTATTTGAAAATGTGTGTTTACAATTCAAAATCAAATGGTACTCATTTTGAAATTGAAAACTATCATTGTAATCAAAGGAATTCATCCTAGGTAGAAAAAGGCCACACTTGTATAAGTTTTTTTCATGAAAAATGGGGCACATATTAAGTAAATTGTTGATCGGTAAGAAAAGCATTGATTTTCAACTAGTTGACGGCTAAGAAAAGCATTGAATATAGAGTGAGTAAATTGAAATCACTCAGTACGAGCTTAATGAGAAATAGGTATTCTCTGCACGGTAGAAGCGAAAAATTACGGTGTTGAAGAAAAGGGAACAAGTGGACATCTTGTGAATGTCAAGTGAAGAACAACGTGATTTGAAAATAAAAATGGTTGGACTCATCGATTAACTTAATTTTCCAACAACGATATTAGGCAAGTCGGAAAATTGACTAAGAGTGGATTGTCAGGAAAAGAACATGTATGCACATTGAGGAATGTATTGGGTCAAGGATGAAATTCCTATATAACTTGTTGAGCAAAGAAATTTGACTAAGTCTACTCTCTGATCAAAAGGGAAAGGTCTCTTTCTCAACAAAGCTCTATTTTAGAGGAACAATGAATGATCTTGTAATATTCCAGATATAAAAAGTATGCAGAACATAAATAAATAGATAGAAATGGTAGATGAGCACCAATATAACCATAACAACACCACAATAATACCAAAATGATGTCAAAATACTATCAGAAAGAACACTTTGATTACTAAATGTGTCTATCAAAAGAACCATCTAGAGGAAGATCCTTCTAGAAGCGGAAGCTTCTATTAGGTCTTCTTACATTGGAATTATTCTTCCTTATTTTTAGGCCTTATTATATTGACCTTTGTTACATGGAAATATATTATTCTACCTACATGAGGGGTTAGGTCCCTAACATGTCCTCCCCCTTAAAAACAACCTTGTCTTCGAGGCTTGAGATGGGGAAATTGCTACAGAATGGTAGTTGGTTCGCAAGTGGCATCTGTTGGAGTTGTATCTTTCCAATGGACTGGCACATCCTTGATCATTCTTTGATGTATCTAATGCTCATGCTGGTCCAAAACTGCTTATGGTTGTAGCCAAATGGAGCCTTCTTTGTCCAACTCAGGAAGGCTAGTTTGAGTTTGGCACTTAGTTCCAATCACCTTCTTTAAGTAGGAAACATGAAAATCATGATGGAGCTTAGAATGACTGGGAAAAGATAACTGATAGGCCACCTTTCCCACATTATTGAGAACGGTATAAGCACCATAAAATTTGGGCGCCAATTTTTGACAATGGTCATCCTTGAGGGAACTTTGGTTGTAAGGTTACAATCGAAGAAACACCTGATCCCCTTCTGCAAATTGAAATTCAGAGAAACCTTGATCTACTTGTTGTTTCATGTGATTCTCGGCCATGAACAAACTCTCTTTGAGGGTACACAGAATAGCTTCTCAAACTATAAGAGTTTTTTTAACCGCCTCGACCTTCGAGAGACCAGGAAAATATGAGATAATTGAAGGTGGATTTTTTCCATATACTTCTTCAAAAAGACTCATGCACGTAGCTATATGGTATGAAGTGCTGTACCACCATTCTACTAGTGGTAACCATTGAGCGCATTGATTCTTCCTTTCCGATGCTGTAATGATCCCAAGCCAAATTCTTTCTTGGAATCACTAACTACTACTGATTTATTGAGTTATTAAGTGCATACAAGATTCATCAACACATGGAGATCACAATATATTCAAATTGTAGAAGCACAAGCAAAGATCTGACCTT
>SNQJ01S0180558.1:0-10104 GCA_010110895.2 Picea sitchensis | reverse complement strand
GGGGCATGTTAAGCCCTAATATTGGCTCATTACCCCTTAATTGGGGCATATTATATTAGTACTGTTATTTTATTTATGTCGGCTTTAGGCCATTAGTTGTAATTATACCTCCTAGTCTCCTATATAAACCAAGGAGACATTTTAATTTTGAATCATCTTGTACTTGAACATTTAAGTTGGGTAAAAATAAGTTGCCCCCTCGAAGAATCTTATTATCTGAAATTATCTCTTTTTCAAGGCGTTGATTACTTTTTCTGAGGTTTTTCTATGCTATATTGATATTTGGTTCTTGATGATCCGATTTTAAGCAAAAGATTGCCACCATGGCCAAAGACAGTTCCAAGTTCTCAGGGATACAGGGAAGCATCATAGGCAAAGAATTCTTGGAGACTTTGTAGCCTGACCTCAGCATACAACATGAAATCAATTACATTTTCCTCACCAATCCGACTTTTGCTAAGTATACCGAGATGGATGAAATCTACTGTTGGCTATTGAAAGTTACCATCCCTAGTACACAAATATGGGATGAGTTGTGTGAATTGATCGAATAAAGATAAAGGTCTCTTCCAAGTCAGCATCCAGCGCATCCAAAGTCATATGAATGAATCACCAACGGTCTTCCCCAAAATCAACATGAGATATTCGACGCATCATCATGAGTTCCTAAATTTTTGCATCTTGTTATCTAGATAGTTAAAAATAGCATCTGCCACATCTTGATCATTTATGACAGGGTATTTTGTAATATTGATTATAAATACTTAAAACATTGAAGTAGTAAGGGTTGATTTTTACACCCGGGCAAGCTGTAATATGTAATTTTATCAATAGGTCATTACAGTAATACAAATAGACGTTTCACAGGATTTTTGCATGTTAGTTGTTGGTGAAGTTTCCTCTATCTTCATAAAAAGTTTTCTTTCTCAGTTATCATGTTGTCTTTCTAATATAATATTTAAAAGAAGTTAAAGTTGAAGAAATTGTCATTGCATACTCTGTTCTTAATCTTTTATAGATTTAAATGTTTTCCTTCTGATGTTACAACAAATAAATTCTTAATTACTTTTTTGTTTTAACTGATATCTAACCTTTTCAACAATCCATCATTTTATTTCTAAAGAATCTTGTAGTTGCACTACCTTGCTCTGTAAAATGAATATTCTAAAAACTGACCTTTGATCTCCATTTTTATAAAATGAACCCCATAGCCCAATGGAAGTGTAAGTGACATTCAACCAGTTTATTAAAAAATACAAATAACTTGGTACTATTCATTTTAACTAGCCTAAGATCTGAAAATCTAAACAAAGCTAAATCTTAAAGAGAGATCCCTCTCTGAAACTGGTAGGGCTAGATCCTAGTTTTGAAGTGATTGGTTAAGGTTAACTCTTGTAAATTTATTCTTCCCTTTTACAACCTCTGGGAATTTATAGAGTGATAACAAAAATAATGGAGAAGGAAGCTCGAATGGTCACACAATTGTTTGACATGAACATGCAACTCTGGACGACATTGGAGGAATATGATAAGGTCTAGAAATTAGACCAACAAGAGGAGGAAATTAAAAATGCAATCAAGAAGCTGAAGCATAAAAAAATTCCATTAGCATCATAGAGTGGTTGAATGGCATGCGGGAGATGAATACCGTGCAGATGAAATTGAATACTGGGAAGAATAACAAGTAGGCGAGGCGAGCTCGGCTAGAACCTCTCCAGGAGAAAGTAGTGAAAATAATTATGGAACTCAAGGAGGATAATACAAGAATGGATTAGAATCATGTTGAGAGAAAAAAATACCTCAATGAACATATCACAACCCAGAGGGTAGAAGAGCTTACAGGAAAAGTTATGCAAGTGAGGGAAAAAGGGGAAGAACTAGAAGGAAAATTTCATAGCTTGGCAGAGGCTCTTAAGGGAGTATGCATCATCTGAGCGATGTGGGACATGACACATGTTAGTGTTGGTGGCATGTTGGGGGCATGACTATTTTGAGGAAATACCTATTTTTGGAAGGAAAGATATAATTTTGGAGCACACACAATAGCTAGCAAGAAAGAAACATGCATAAAAAGAAGTAAAAGAAACATGCAAGAGACAAATCCACATGGCGAGGAGGAATAAAAGCCTAACCATTATAGGTTTAGGGTTTTTTATAAGGATTGTAATGGCTATAAGCCTGTAAAATGGTATAAATAAGAACCTAGGAGGTATTGGTCAGGGTTGTTGTTCTTTGTTGGGGTTTTGTGGAGTAGTAGATCTCAGGGAATGTTGATTGTATTGAGGCTTCAAAAGTGTCGAGTAAGGTATATTTTGAGGGTTAGGTCACGGTCTGAGGAGCCTAGTGTTAGCGTCGGAAGTCACTCCTGGATTGCAACAGGAGAAGAGCCCGACGCCCATCAGTTTTTATGTCATGGTAGTTTTTAATGGGTGATCAAATGGGTAGAGACTCGGGAAGATATCACTCAAACTCAGGAACTAGGTCCGGCATGTGAGGAGCAAAGGAGGTCTTGATCTAACTTCATTTAGTGGGTTGATTTGAAAATGAAAAGGTTGAAGACTTGGTGAGAGGAGTGGACAAACCACCTCAGGCAACAGGCTTTTCAGTAATTTGTAGAAGAAAAACTTTGAATGCGATATCCTCTGGTTCAGAGCTTCGAGGGACTGAGAGGGGGGACTTGATTGGATTCTCCAATTCCAAGTCGTTTAGTGCTAAGAAAATCACAGGGACCGATTAGAAACAATGCAACTGTTACAGTGATCAAACTCTACATCATCCTATAACAGTTACAACTCGACTGGATTCTCCAATTCCAAGTCATTCTAATATAGTGTAAACAAAGACGCGAAAGAAAAACTGACATTCATCAGACAAGAAGTCTCAAGAGTCCAGACATAACCAGGAAAAAAATGCTTCATTAAATTTTACCACCGAGAGCCTTGCTCAACCATCGATAGATTACAAAATACAAAGACTGAGTCTATATACTCAGCAAAATTTGCCTATCAAAGGCATGTTCAGTCATCCAAGGCGTGGTGTCCCCTCAGCTGAATTTGGACGGGTAAATTTCGTCAGACGCTGCCTTAACTCCGCATGGCTCCTGTAGGGGAGATAGCAGAAAAATTAAAGGCCAACATGGCGTGTGCAGACTTTCTCTGGTCAGATGAGGACCGACCATGACCTTTTGGAGAAAATCAGTGTACAGGACCATCTCGGGCAGACTGTCTGCCGGAACCTCCATACCTCACATTTAATAAGTAAGTTGAGGTTTCAACTACCTATGTTCACCTTCATTTAATTCTTCAGTGAGGACCAGGATCGAAGTCGCATCATATGGTGCATGGAGATCACGATGATCCTTTCGGCGGCTAGCCCCAACGCCTTTGGCTCCTTTTGTACAGTTCTTTTCTTTCCCAGGTGGCCACGGGATGTGACCCTGTCCTTACTCGCAAAGGAGCTTTCGAAATTCATGAATAGGAAGGGGATGATCCCCATCCCTCGAAACCACGATGAGAGAAATGCCGAGATGGCTTGAGTTGGCGCCGTATGTCCCCCTAGATCTGACGGCTCTGAACTCACCCGATGATGCTGTGAGCCCGATTTCAGGCGCTATCGACACTTCGGGGTTCAGGGCTTCGAGATGTATAATGACAGAAAACCTTCACCCTTTGAACTCGCGACTGCCGAAAAGCCGACGTGACTAGATCTTGTGCCACGTGTCCTTTGTATGAACGACTGTCATCCATGCCCGCACATGATGTGGGCACTATCCATTGCACTATCCTCGGCACATATTCTCTATATGCGACTTCCCGCCAACCGTTGATCTACTCATATGGATGGATCAGGACCACTGACACTATAATTTTGCCCGCTTGCTTGATTTTAAGTCTGAAAATGACTTCTTCTATGTGTTGTGCTTGGGCGCTCCTCGTGCAACCTGCAGACCTGAATATCCCGATATCGAAGACAAGTAATGTTGCTAACATTAGGCTCCATGGGGGATAGATTCATCCATGTGATTCTCTAAGGACTCATTTTGCAGCTTCAATGCCTTGCTGTTGGGCTATGGAGTCAGGCTCAAAACATCCCACTGCTGAAAATACAAGCAGAAAAATAAAAGCAACAAAATAAAAATACATGCTCAAAGGAGCTTATTTATATACAATCCTAAACTAATAAAACACTTTACATGGGGCTAGGTGAAATAAGACTTCCACCATATCCAATCAAGTAACTTCCTGAAGGGAAGCTCTTTCCTTCTGTCGATGATCACCAGCAGATGATGTAATTGTGACAGCAGAGCGGCTACACTCTTCAACTTCTCGTCACAGGCTGAAGTTGATATGATATAGGGCGGCTCCAAGGCATAAAGGACATGCCACTCCATGTATTCGCTAACAGGGTCATAGAATGAGCAACGAATTTTGGAAAATTGGTGATAGGCAGCCTCCTCTGCTACACAGTTGTTCACATGTGGTTGAATATTACTGACAAGAGCAGGTGAGGGGAAAACTGTTGTAGGCTCACTGATCTCAGGCAGTGGTTGCTCGTCGACTGGCTCTAGACGAAAGGCAAACTGCTCCTCTGGTTCTTCTCCTTGGCTCTCCCCAGGGTCAGATTCATAATCGTCATAAACAGGACCTGTGGGAAATCTCTGCTCTTGGAAGTCCTGCGTTTCCAGCTCAGAACATGATTCATAGCTGTCATAAAAAGGTTGGTCGTTCTAATCAACAAAAGGTGATGTGGGGTTCTGATGCTCCTCTTCCACAACTACCTCTTTTTTGTTTTGATATGAGACAGCAGGTTCATCAGGGGCAGATGTTAATGCATGCAAAAAATCTTCAATAATCTCTTTAAAAGAGCTGCTTAGATCATCTGCCTCGTAGACTGGAAAATTATTTTTCTCCATATCGAACCAGTGGAGTCGCCAATCGATCCTTGAATCATGGAGTCGCCAGCTTAAATATGCACAACTTCGAATGTGTCTGGTCCTTGTTCACCATCAAAGGCCATATCGTAACGTTGTTGATAACCCAGGAAGCTTCTCAAGCTGAGAAAGCAGCCGCTGAAACCTTCTCAAGAAAGCTCCTCTGGGTTATCTTTCAGGTGTGCTAACAATAGCTACAACTGAAATAGTGAAGTGGAAACAATGGAGTCGCCACACTGGAGTCGCCAGGTGCACAGTAGCAATCTTTAAGGGATCTGATGTCTGATGCACCTTCAGAATCAGAGGCTCAATTTTGTTCTGCCCAGGGAAAATCTTCAACTTCGTCCCCGACAACGGTGCCAGAAATGTTAGCGTCAGAAGTCACTCATGGATTGTAGTAGGAGCAGAGCCCGACACCCATCAGTTTTTATGTCACGATAGTTTTTAATGGGTGATCAAATGGGTAGAGACTCAGGAAGATATCACTCAAACTCAGGGATTGGGTCCGGCATGCGAGGAGCAAAGGAGGTCTTGATCTAACTTCAGTCAGTGGGTTGATTTGAAAATGAGTAGGTTGAAGACTTGGTGAGAGGAGTGGACAAACCACCTTAGGAAACAGGCCTTTTAGTAATTTGTAGAAGAAAAACTATGAATGCGAGATCCTCTGGTTCAGAGCTTCGAGGGACTGAGAGGGGGGACTTGACTGGATTCTCCAATTCCAAGTCGTTCAGTGCTAAGAAAATCACAGGGACTGATTAGAAACAATGCAACTGTTATAGTGATCAAACTCTACATCATCCTATAACAGTTACAACTCGACTGGATTCTCCAATTCCGAGCCATTCTAATACAGTGTAAACAAAGACACGAAAGAAAAAATAACATTCATCAAACAAGAAGTCTCAAGAGTCCAGACATAACCAGGAAAACAATGCTTCATTAAAGTTTACCATCGGGAGCCTTGCTCAACCATCGATAGATTACAAAATACAAAGACTGAGTCTATATATTCAGCAAAATTCGCCTATTAGAGGCATGTTCAGTCATCCAAGGCGTGGTGTCCCCTCAGCTGAATTTGGACGGGTAAATTTCGTCAGACGCCGCCTTAACTGTGCATGGCTCCTGTAGGGGAGATAGGAGCAACATTAAAGGTCAACATGGCATGCGCAGACTTTCTTTGGTCAGATGAGGACCGACCATGACCTTTTGGAGAAAATCAGTGTACAGGACCGTCTCGGGGAGACTGTCTGCCGGAACCTCCATACTTCGCATTCAATAAGTGAGCTGAGGTTTCAACTACCTCTGTTCACCTTCATTTAATTATTCAGCGAGGACCAGGATTGAAGTCGCATCAGATGGTGCATGGAGATCACGATGATCCTTTCGGCGGCTAGCCCCGATGCCTTTGGATCCTTTTGCACAGCTATTTTCTTTCCCAGGTGGCCACGGGCTGTGACCCTGTGCTTACTCGCAAAGGATCTTTCAGTGTTCATTAATAGGAAGGGGTTGATCCCTGTCCCTCGAAACCACGATGAGAAAAACGCTGAGATGGCTTGAGTTGGCGCCGCACGTCCCCCTAGATATGACAACTCTGAGCTCACCCTATGATGTTGTGAGCCCGATTTCAGGCGCTATCGGCACTTCGGGGTTCAAGGCTTCGAGATTTATAACGACCGAAAACCTTCACCCTTTGAGCTCGTGACTGCCGAAAAGCTGACGTGACCAGATCTCACGCCACGTGTCCTTTGGATGAACGGCTTCCATCCATGCCCGCACATGATGTGGGCGTGGGCGCTATCCTCGGTGCATCTTCTCTATCTGCGACTTCCCACCAACCGTTGATCTACTCATATGGATGGATCAGGACCATTGACACTATAATTTTGCCCACTCGCTTGATTTTAAGTCCGAACAAGACTTCTTCTATGCGTTGTGCTTGGGTGCTCCTCGTGCAACCTACACACCTGAATATCCCGATACCAAAGACAAGTAATGTTGCTAACACCTAGTGTGATCTAGTCTGCCTCACAAAGGTTCCTTAACCTCATCATTATTGTATGATTGAATATGTAATGCGCGCAACACTAGATTTTGCAACAAACTAAATAAAAGAGAAGAGGATCCAAATCTTTCTGGATGTAGCCTAGGAGGGGGTGAACCACGATAAAACTTGTGTTCTATGTGATGGTTCTTGAATTTTTACATTCTTTCAATGATTGTTTTATGAATGAATGAATAACTAGATGGATTAGCATGCATGCATGAGGATAAATATGAATGAATCCTAGAAATACTTGAATCAATAATAGGTTAATGCCTAAAGAAATATAGAATACACTCCCAGATCCCCACTCATTCCTGGACTCCAAACACCTGGTTATTGCAGTCACCCATAGAGATATCTCGAGTGAGACTACATTGTGCATCCTGTGCACAATGTTGCCTTCTAGTTTACCAGGAGGACCAATATTTTTAGAGGGTTTTGTTGGAAACTTGTTCAGATTTGAACCTGGGTCAACCCAAGAAAACATAAGAAGTTATAGATATAACCAACAAAAGGTATATATTTTGATGAAATATTTTCTCATGTTGTTAAAATGAATTCAATTAGGAATATTTTAAGTCTTTTGGAAGTAGAAGATTTGCATCATGAATACTTATATGTAAAAACAACTTTTCTCCATTGGGATTTGGAGGAAGAGATTTATATGCAGCAACCAAAGGAGTATGATGTCAAAGGGAAGGAGAATTTGGTATGCAGGTTGAATAAGAGCTTGTATGGCCTAAAGCAAGATCCATGGCATTGGTATTTGAAGTTTGACATGTTTATGATAGAAGAAGGTTATACTAGATGTCATTCTAATCATCATGTTTATTTTAAAAGGCTAGAAAATGGAAGTTATATTATCTTTCTATTGTATATAAATTACATGCTTGTTGCACGGTCTAATATGCAGGATATAAATGTGATCAAGAAGAAATTAGCTAATTCATTTGCGATGAAGGATTTCGGTGTTGCAAAGAAAATCCTTGGTATGAGAATAACAAGAGACATGAGAAATCACAAATTGACATTGTCTTAGGGTGAGTACATAGATAAGGTGTTGGAGAGGTTTAGAATGCAGAATGAAAAACCAATTAGTACACCTTTATCCAACCATTTAAAATTAACCAAAGAAATGTGTCCCAAGACACAGGAGGAGATAAAATACTTGTCTAGGGTCCCTTATTCATCAACAATTGGAAGCTTGATGTATGCGATAGTGCACACAAGACCAGATATTGCACATGCAATGGGAGTTGTGAAAAGGTATATGAAAAATCCAGGTAAAGAACATTGGGAGGAAGTAAAGTGTATTCTCAGGTATTTGAGAGTTACTTCTACTTATGCATTATGTTTTGGAGATTCAAACATTGTTCTACAAAGATATGTTGATTCAGATATGACAGGTGAAAAATATAGTAGGAGGAGCACCACAGGGTATGTTTTTACTGTAGGTGGAACAATAATAAGTTGGAGTTTAAAACTACAAAAGGTTGTTTCACTTTCAACAACATAAGTAGAGTATGTTGTTTCTACATAGGCTAGTAAAGAAATGATTTGGCTACGCATATTTATGGAGGAATTGGGAAATAAGTAGAAGAATAGCAGGTTGTACTGTGACAATGAGAGTCCCATTCATCTTGGAAAGAAATCAACCTTCCATTTGAATACTAAGGATGTACATATTACGTACCACTTCATACGATCCATATTGGAAGATGGACATTTGAATTTGGAAAAGATAGATACTACCCAGAATCTTGCAGACATGTTAACAAAGGGAGTAACCAGGGAGAAACTGAGTTCCTGCTCAATTTCAATTTGTATTCAATCATGAAGGTGGATATGATAAATTTTCCAGGTCTAAGGTGGACCATAGTCTAGCAGGTACAACAACGATGGATTTGTTGTGATCAGTCCCTAAGTTAGAGATTGTTGGTTGTGGAGCCTAATTATCTTCTAGATTCAGGGGTATTTGTTTTTAGTCATGTTTATACCCAATGGATACTATACACCCCTCCACGCAAGGGATATTGCAGGGGTGACTTACCCCCCCCTACGAAGTCCTGGGAGCTCATGCCCCTGGCTGGGGGGCCTAGGGGCCAGCGAGGGTTCACGGGAGAAGACCCCAAAGGAAACATTTCCTTGTAAATGTATATTGTAATTTCATAGTAAATCTGGACTATTCCTTATAAGGTCACAGATATGACGGTAGAAGTTATGTTAGGTTTTTTCCCTAGAAGGAAACCCTCTTTTATGAGGGAATTGTATTGTGGTTGTGTAGTATCGTGAATATTGTATTATGAGAGGATATTGTGATAGAATGAAGAGGAAGTTACAGTGTCTGTGTTGTAGGTTGTATCCCTTCACTTTCCTGGATAATAAAAAGGAAGCGCCTGGCAATTTTTCTAATGGATGTATCCCATATAGGGTGAACCACATATATATGTGTCTCTATTGTATTGTGTATATTCTATGTTTTATTTATGAATTTGTTTTATTTTATTACTACGTGATCTTGTTTTACTAACACATATACCTCAACCATATACCAAAATATACATCAATAAAACCAACAAGAGTCCTCTAGCAATACATCACAAATCCAGAAGCCAAATACCATAAAATATTACAATAAACCATGTTGTTATTGGATAAATCAGTGAATGCAGACATAAACTGATCTCCCTAGATCCACCTAGATCTAGAACAAAACAAGACAGGACATGACGCTTTCCCTAATCTTTAATCATTGAATTTACTATCAAATAAGAGATGAGTGACATACCTTTGAATATTTCTTCCTTATGTCTTTGTTGTCCCTGATCCACTTCAGTTCTCTTGTGATCTCGGATTTGCAATGACATAGACCAACCAAAGAGAAAGAAATAATAATATATTTAAGGAAAGATTATACATGTTATCAACGAGACATGTAATAAAATGAGAATGATTGTATTGGAAAGAAACATGTCACTGTATCATATTAAGTAAAAGTGGAATATCCAACCAAACAACCTTGATGTTGCAAGGTTCCCTTTCGGTGGCCCTTTTCTTCAACACACACACTTGATCCAAACTTGCATGAAGAGGATCCTCAATAACTTGATGGATAGATGAAGACCTCAAG
>SNQJ01S0180557.1:11961-31494 GCA_010110895.2 Picea sitchensis | reverse complement strand
TGTAGAACACATTCTACTCTTTTTTATTAAAATCCGATCAAAAAATATATTAAATAAAAAATATTCTAGAAATAGGGGAGATATCAATCCAACCACTCAATCAGAGTGCCTCACAAGGTAAGCCAACCAATTCTCTCTTAAATATTGACTTTGTGGTTGAAATCAAAAACAACAATTTCATACGGGAAGAAGGAGAAGCTAAAACCCTTGCAAGGTTTCTACATCACATTCCATTGAAGACTTTTAATTACATGTTCTACCCATTCTACAATAATTTTGGATGTAGAAAACTACCCAAAATGGATGTGGTTTCAAGGAAAATAGATCTTTATGGCAAATTACAATAGGTTTTTAGTTCGTACTCCTAGGGTAGTTGGGAATTGCCTTCAATTTTGTCTATTTTTTTCCATGGTACCATTTTTTCTATGGTTTGATATCTAATAGAAAGTCCACGATATTTTTTCTCCAAGGAATGCCTCATCCAAAAATACCAAGCACATGTGTAAGGAAATTGAGTGAGACATGCAATAGAAGATGCTAGCCTGGGCTACCAACCTCGAAACCTGATCTGGATTTTATGAGAAGAATGAGATGAATACAGATATATATTATTAACACAGAGATACAATGAACAATAATAGAGATACAATAAAACTTGGCTTCTATTCAATAAAGAAATATCTTGAAACTGTAAAATGCATATTGAAATTAGCTCGCTAGAATGGTGCAGCTTATCCTTGAGAAGAGATGTGACGACTACACATGCTTATCTTTCCATTGTCCTTCCTTCTTTGCGTTTTAGAGTGAATGTCCTGAGGATATCCATCTTTGCTATGCCGTTTGTTCTACGAGTTGGGGATTCCCTTGACCTTCTTTTACTTTGAGGGGTTCCCAAACACAAACTCTCCTGTCTTTTGCTTAAGATTTTGCTCAATTTTGACAGTATATCGATAGTCCACGCCCAACGAAGAGATGTACAAAAATTCCATTTATGTCTGGATGTATCTATGAAGAGCTCCACAGTAATTGAGAAGAACATATTTCTCATAATATTTGATACACAACTTGGTGCGCAAGGTATGGAAGATATTTGTGAAATATGGCACTGTTTCCAGTCCCTTTCCTACCACAATGTGGTCCATCTTGTATACAGGTCATCCTAACTTCCAACATGGTAGTATTTTTCCTTAATAACATCCCTGAAGGACTCTCGTGTGAGTGAAACTGTAAATAACGAGGGTTCCTATGTTGCCTTTACCTCACAAAAAGTATCCCACCAATATTTGACATGGGGGATGACTTTTAGGAGCGCAAATGTAATATTTTGTCTATTAGAAGATTTATGGACATAAAAATACTCTTATAGCATATTCAACCATTTGTCTACAGCATCTGCGTCTATCTCACTTTAAAATATGGGAATATCAAAGTTGATTTGTACCTTGAAGGGGGCAACGCCTCTACTTGAGGAATATCCGTCGCATGTTGGTAGTCATCAAAGGATTTGCACAAAACTATCCATCATCTCATTCCTTTGTTGCGTAAGTGATTCGTCGAGAAATAACTTGAAATGATCTCTTGTATTGTCATCTTTTTTTTTTCCTACCATGGAAGGTCGCTTGGGTGTGCAAGAGATTTTTTCCACAAGAGAAACAAGATCGAGACCCAAATATTTATACCCTGGCCTCATCGGGGACATGCACTAAGAACAACACCATGTAGACCACTCTGATACCACTGATCTAGATTTTATGAGAAGAAAGAAATGAATACAGATCTATGTTATTAACACAAAGATACAATGAACAATAACAATGATACAACAAAACTTGGCTTCTTTTCAATAAATAAATATTCTGAAACTGTAAAATGCAGACTTAAATAAGATTGATAGAATGGTGGAAACTTATCTCTGAGAAGAGATGTGACGGTTGTTCTCATTCGTAAGAATATGAGTACAATGAGGATCCAAAGGATGTTTTACATCAAACATGAATTCTAAAACCCTATTCATTCAAAAACCTAACCCTAGGAGATGAAGTGCCAAAATTCATGTGGGCCATATTGAGGTAAGTTGGTACATCAACTTCTCGGGGTTGTAACTTTTACATATGATCTCCATTTTAGGCGCACAATATCCCGTTAGAAACATCTATCCGAGGACTACACATTTTAACATCACACTTTGACTTATTTTATAGTGTGACTATGGAAATCCCAAAAAACATTTTTTAGGGCCTCAAAACGGCCCCAAAAGTATAGGACCCGAAAATCTAGGAAAATAACTACCAAAATGAAAACTGCATGTGAGCCAGTTTGAGTAGGTGGTTGGCCACCGGTATCCACCTAGATCAAAAACTCCTACATGAAATTAAAATAACTCAACCATTTGAACTATACCACCGAGCTAGAAAATTCACCACTTATTTGATGACATGAAAAAAATAAATTCTTCAATTCCTCTAGTGGTACCTAACTTTCACATATTTGAAAAAGCCCATTTGTAAGAAAACCATCACTTTGGGGGTAGATATCTAAGAGACTATTGAGATAGTAATTTTGAAATATAGATCAAGGAGGAATGCATCCTAATCAATGGATGTTGATATTCTTAGGAAATAATTTGGATTGTAGTGGTGCCTTGACAATGCATAAGTGATGGGCTCTAGATTTGGCCCATCCTCTTCATCATGTATAGCGATTTACCTCTCCAAGGAACTGATTTTTTTTTCCGTTATAATAGTTAATTTAGGTTTCATTTTATGAGTTGTTATATGAATATGCCTGATTTTTCTTTCATGTTCATGACTAGGGACCTCAGGGATGATTTTAGGGGCTAAACTTTGCTCATGGTTTAATTTTCCATTGTCGCAACGATAAATGGTAATAAAGCATCATTATAATGGACATTGTGAAATTATCTCTTCACCCCCACTAATACCCCTTTCATCGATTAAGTTGATGGGGCCATGTTGACGAGGACATCAACGATTTCAATTGGGGTAGAATGTAATACCTCCAACACTCAAGAACGACGTGCACTATCACGATGGGCGTGAAGAGTTGATTCATTGATGAGATGGATAAGGGTGTGATCGGTTTGGTACAGTGGAGGATGCATTGGCAAGATGCACGATGAGTTGAGAGAGGGCGCGTCGGGTATGCTTGGAAAGTTGCACGACGAGTCGCTATATTTGGTAGCCTTGGTGGTCGACTCGTGGGTGATGTCCATGAGACATTCAAGATGGTGTACTGGCATGTAGGCTGAGAGGATCAAGGAGGATATCTTTTCAAGTAGGATGGGCGACCAATTGGTGATACCCTATGTTAGGATTCTCGGTTGAGGATGGAGCGTATTGGCAATGTGGTAGATTGTGTATCACCCATGGAAATGTGACATCGATGGTATGTGCATTGGAGGTATGATGATGCCTTACGAGAAGGGGCATTATCTTTGGTGACTATCACGAGTCAGCCTATATGGATGATAGCACGATTTCACATTGGGAAGTTGGTTCTTTGAGTATGCTTGGATTGCGGGAAGGCGTGTACAAGTGTCAATGGTGTAATACTACCTATGGTAAAATGAGCATTCAAACTCCCGCACATATAAATAATCCTTCCTTGGGTTTGTCATCACATGATGACCAGGCGAATTCTGTTGTTGGTCAAGCCCAGTAAGCGAGGTAATTCTAGTGTTTCTCAATGACTAGACTCCTCGGGTGGTATCGAATGCTCAAGGATGATTCTATCCACATGACATAGGGGGTAATGATGTGTTTATTGCTGATTTTTTGTTTTCCATATCTTTGATCACCGCCAATATAGAAAGTTTGTTTTAATTATTTTCCTTGGAATTTGGTTCCCACCACTAACATCTATCCTAGTTAAATAAATTAGTAATGTCAAGTGAGTGACAAAATCCATCTATTTTGTAACTCATACAAACTCGTCAATTCAAAAAGAGAGACAATAAATCAACTAGTAGAAAATTAGGGCATTTAGGCTTTACTTGCTCATGCATCCCAAACATGAAAACAAAATGGTATACAAAAGTGCATATTCCACAACTCTCCATACTGAGAAGATGGAAAATGGTCATGCACTCTAAAAGAACCCATTAAGGGAGTAGATCACGAGGAATAGTGGCTCTACGAACTCTCCAACAAACCAGATGTTCTAGCATTGAAGGGGGACTATGTTCATTCATCAACAAGCCACCATAACTTAGGAGGAGGAAGTTAGTAATTACAGGGGAAAAATTGTTAGTATAGTGCTTGGATTTCCTTAGAAATTATGAGAAATCCAAGTATATTTAGTTTTAAATATACTCATTGGTAGCTCAGGTTAAGGTAAATAGTAGTAGGTTTTAAATTTGCATATAGCCATGGTTAGAGAGCTACATATTTGAGTTTGTAATTTTGGATTTTGTTGATGAAATAAAAACGATTATTCTTCTAAAATGTTATAATTTCTTTAAGACGATATTTACCATCCATCTTCAACCAAGCCTGCTTGAAGAGTCTACTCATGAATTCACCATTGTATGTGTTTTTGCATTCACATTTGTAGTTTATTGTAGTTTTCTTTAATTTTGTAGCTCGAATGTTTATGTTATTGTGATTATCCTTTCACCAACATACCATGAATGTGTGGTTGGCTTCGATGCATATATATTAATATTATTTCTAACTAATTGAATTTTATCTTTAGTAGTTAGTTTCTTTTATGTARCATMTTTCAACAACATAGTTCCAATATCCAAAAKWTATAGAGGTTTGTAGCACAAATCAATGAGTTGAATGCATTTTATGGGTAGATTAATTTKTCTATAAAACACTACAACCTTGTCATAGAAGAAAAAATAAAAATRCATATAACATTTCATTCCTTAAATGAAAGTAACACATAATCAATTCCATATTTCTTTACCTTCAAAAGTTAGTTAAATTTTGCATAACACTTCACAACACTACGAAACTCTGATTGATAATTTAAGTGTGTTCTTCTGAGATTCAACATTCTTTATTACTACACTGTCTGAGTTCACCAGTAACTTTTAAAAGGTATTGGCATTTTCTCTAGCACTTTGTCTGCATGATGATGTCATAAGTAATGTAACAACTTCGACCTAAAATATTTTAAACCTTCTCCTTTGAAGAAAGTAGTAAAGGAATGTCCTCAAATCCTCAAACTTTAAGAGGTCGTTCAAAGCAGAGCCTTTTCCCCATTGGATCTTAAAATTTTCTCTACTAAACCCGCCTTTTCCCCATTGGAGCTTAAAAATATCTCTACTAATACCTTTGAATATGTAAGTGCCATATATTGCATATGTAATTGCATGTTTTGCATATGTAACTGCCATATATTAATAAGATCATCTATGCCTATCTTCCTATGCTTTGATTTGTCTATTTAATTGTAGCAACTCAGCTACTCTTCCGGAGTCGATTATTTCAAAATTGATCAATTTGACGTTTTAAATGTTTATTCGTAATTGTTCTTAACCATTTAAAAGACCATAAAAGGTTTTGGAAAATGGAAGATGGTTTGGAGTAGTGTGAATTGTTTTGTTAAACTGTGGCTTATAGATTTGAATTCGGTTATCAAAATCTAAAAAATGTCAATAAAAAATGGAGTTCAACTAAGAGACCTCTTTCATAACCGTATGGATCAGGTACTCAACCTTCGCTTTGATGGTAGTATGATATGGCTTCGATGCCTTTTTGCTTCTACGTTGATCGTCTCCCTGGGAAATATTTATGGTAAAATGAAGAGCCATCATGCTGAACAAACTATTTGGATTAGGATAAAGAATGAGGTTAAATGAAATTAAGTTTCTGGAATCAATTAATTTTGCAACAATTGTGATGAACCCCGATAGGCACTTAGAGTAACCCTATAGATCCTTGCAGCTAATGAGAGACCATTATTTATGTGGTTGTATTAATCTAAACAGGCAGACCAATTATTCTGAAATATTTTACTTGAATCTAAATAGGCAAAATTTTAAGAAAAAGGTAGACTTTAAAAAAAACAAACACACTTTTAAAAAAATAAATAAAACAGGCACACTTTTAAAAATGCAGGCACCAATTATTCTAAAATCTTCTACTTGAATCTAAACAGGCACACTTTAAAAAAAAAAAAAAAATTCCATGGAACACTTTTGACGATTTGGAGGAGCTATACTTGAATCCTTCTTGATCGGGCCCTCCACCAGCTATATTGCCACATTTAGCTACAATTCTCATGCTCTCGATCAAGGCCTCCATGTTGATCCATGTTGGATTCTTGCTTACGGAGAATTTCCATGCACGATTTCCTATACTTGGAAACAGTGGAAATGGTATGAGTGGAGATCTTAGGAAGGAGCTGATCGGAGCCCTAGGATTGTGAAAAACGGAGGTCAATCAGGGTTCGGGATTTGACGATTACAAATGCCAAACACCAACACACAACAACTCCCGAATCGTGAAAATGCAAATGGAATGTGGGCTCGGTGGTTTTCGGGTTTCGGGGTTTGCAAACCCTTGATACAAAACAATGCGCAACTTCAATCGCTAAATTGTGAAATGCGTACAAACTTTGGGCCCCACTACTTCGAGTTTGCGGTTTTGGGACTAAATAACTCCAGGCACAAGTAAACTCCGAATGTCAAAATATCAATTTTGTATTTAATCTCCTTTTAAAATCACACGCTCCAACAAATAAACTCAGAATAAATAAATGACCGGGTTCGTAATTAGTAAAACCAAAAAATTACTATGTTTGCTCAAAAATCAATTTTTATCAAGAAATAAAATGAGTTTACAAACTCAATGAAAAAACAATATATACATATACACAGAGAAAACCTCCGAACATAGAATAACCAATTCAATTCAAGAAATGCTTTCAAGCTATCTCGCAGATTTACAATTTCGACTCTGGTATTTAAGCAAAGAAAATTGCACGTTCCATCTTCTAAAGGATTTTAATCAAGGCGTTGATGGTGTCTTGTGGCCTGCAAAGGTTAAGGCGGCCATCGTTTAAGTTATGTAAAACAAAATTTTAATCGGTGGTTTCATCCTCGAGTCTTGAAGGGTCAAGACGGCCACAAATTCACCATTTGGAAAGAGGCGACGAAATGATTAATTCCTAACATACTCCCTCTTAATCATTTCAGAACAAAAGAAAACTAAAACTATGTAAAACAAAATTGATGTAAACAATGCATTACAGCTTGCAGACCCCAATATTTTTTCTATGAATTTTAAACAGTTCATTTCCCAAAGGCTTCGTAAATATGTCTGCAAATTGTTATTCAGATCTACAGAACTAAACATAAATATCCTTACCAGTTACCAGGTCTTGAATGAAATGATACCTTGTATCAATGTGCTTACTTTGTTTGTGAAAAACGTGATTCCTTGACAATGCAATGGTAGACTTATTGTCACAGACAATCTGGGTTGCATCATTCTGGTTATGCAACAATTCATTCAAGACTCTTCTCATCCATACAGTTTGACATGCAGCTACAATTGTTGCAACATACTCTGCCTCAGTGGAAGATAGAGTCACAATGGGTTTTATCTTTGATGCCCATGCCACTACTCCATATCTAAGTCTAAAAATATATCCAGATGTGCTTTTCCTGTCATCAATGGAACCTGCAAAATCACTATCAGTATATCCGATCAACTCAAAGTTTAATCTTGATGTGTATCAGATACCAAAATTAGTTGATCCAATAACATATCTCAGGATCCTTTTTCTTGCTTGCCAATGAGTACTCTTCAAAGTCTCCATGAATTTGGAAATCAAACTCACAGCAAACATAATGTCAGGTCTGGTTGTTGTTGAGTACATAAGGCTTCCAACCAGCCCCTTATACAAGGTTGGATTAACATATGATGCTTCAACTGCAACACCAATTGCCATTGGTGTTTCAGTTGGCTTGCAATTCAACATTCTAAACCTTTTCAACACTTCAGTTCCATAGTTAGTTTGACAAATGAAATTGCCATCATCAAATTGATCCACTTCAATTCCAAGAAAAAATTTCATTAAACCTAAATCAGTCATCTCAAACTCTGTTTTCATGGCATTTTTAAAGTCTTCTACAGATAGATCTCCAGTAAAAATCAGGTCATCAACATACAAACAGACAATCAAAACTTTACCTCCCTGGTTCACCTTTGTATACAGAGTTGGTTCACTTGGGATTCTACTGAATCCAACACTCATCAGGTATTCATCAATCCTCCTATACCAAACTATGGATGCCTGCTTCAATCCATACAAGGATTTCCTCAACTTATAAACTTTATCTATGTTCTTATCAATCTCATAACCCGGAGGCTGTCTTACATAAACCTCTTCTTCCAAATATCCATTCAAGGATGCAGACTTGATATCCATATTATGCATGATCCATCTATTCTGAGCTGCAATAGCTAATACCATCCTCACTGTGTCAATCCTTTCTAAAGGAGAAAAGGTTTCATTGTAATCAATACCGGGATGCTAACTAAACCCTTGAGCTACAAGTCTTGCCTTGTACTTTTCAACATTACCTTATGCATTCAACTTAGTCTTATGAACCCACTTAACACAAATATTGTTCTTATCTTCAGGTAAATCTACAAGATCTCAAGTGTTAATTCTTTCAATGGAATCAATCTCCTCATCCATTGTTTTTATCCAGACATCCTCTTTAGCAGCTTCATCATAACTTACAGGATCATAAGCTATAAATGAAAAATTTGAAATATGATCTACTTCTTCATTCTGATCATACAATTCGCTTATGCTTCTATTCTTCTGTCCTTTAAGTCTATCTCTTAATGAAGATAAAGTGGGATTTGATTCACTACTTACCTGTGAATCTGATTGATGTCCACCATGTCCAGATGGCTCACCACGCTCATGAGTTCTTGGCGTTTTAAATTGAGGTGGGATGAAATATGGTGCTAGCCTTGTTGGACTTTTTGTTGCAGGCGTATGTGCATGTGGAACCATATGTCCATCATCTTCAGCCTCCTCAGCTCCATCATCATCTTCACGGGGTAACACAACTCCCTCTAAAATTGATTTGTCAATACTTCCATCCCAGGCTTCATCTTCTTTAAACTGAACATCTCTGTTGATTACATATTTCTGGGTGATGGGATTGTAGAGTTTATATGCCCTAGACTCTTCATTGTATCCAAAAAAAATACATCTCTCACTTCTGTCATCCAACTTCCCCCTCATTGCTGCAGGTACATGTGAAAATGCAACACATCCAAAAATTCTTAAATGAGAAACATTACAAGGCTTACCATCCCAGGCTTCCTGAGGTACATGATCCCTGACAGTCTTGATAGGACTTCTATTCAAGATAAAAACAGAGCAAAGAACCGCATCTCCCCAATATTCATTTGAAAGATGCTTCTCTTTCAACATGCTTCGAGCCATATCCATGATGGTCCGATTCTTCCTTTCAACCACTCCATTCTACTGTGGATATTATCGAGAATTAAACTGCCTTTTAATTCCATGAAGACCACAAAATTCAATGAATTCATTCAATTTATACTCACCTCCTCTGTCAGACTTGAGGATCTTAATGGTTCGACCACTCTCATTCTCAACCATAGACTTAAATTTCTTAGAAACATCAAAGGCTTCATACTTTTGTTTCAACAAATACAACCAAGTCTTCCTACTGAAATCATCAATAAAAGTCATAAAATAGACACAACCAGTTAAAGAAGGCGTTTGATTACGTCCACATAAATCTATGTGGACAATTTCCAAGGGAGATTTTGCTATGTAGGAAACACCTGAAACAAATTTCTCTCTATGATGTTTTCCAAGTATGCAACTCTCACAAGAGCTTGCAGGTTGTTGAATACAAGGTAACCCTTTCACCATTTGTTTCTTCTATAACAAATCTAAGCCACCAAAATGTAAATGACCATATCTCAAATGCCATAACCAAGATTCATCTAAACTTCCATCTTTATAAGCATTCAAAGAACCACTCAAATCATTTCACATAACAAGTGGAAAAATTCTATTCTTGGTCATCTCTACTCTTGCAATCAACTGTTTGCTGGGTAATTTATCATAGATAGTACATACCTTGTTGTTGAAGAGCACTCTGTACGTTTTCTCCAACAACTGCCCAGCACTGATAAGATTGCATTTTAAGCCAGGCACAAAGTAAACATCATCAATATTTCTTCTCTGAGTGTTCTTAGTGTAAACTGGAACTATACCTTTACCATTGACTATAACCTTACAGTCGTTTCCCAGTTTGACTTCAGACTGAATACTAGTATCAATGGAAGAAAATGAGTCTTTATTACCAGTCATGTGGTTACTGCAACCACTATCCACAAACCAAATATCATTTGCACATTCCTGAGTGACGTTACAGGTCAAAAACATAGGATTTTGATGATCCTCGGACTCATTTATAATATGTGCAGACTTCTTTCGAGCATCTGCTTGTTTCTTCCAACATTTGTTAGAAAAATGCCCAAACTTCTTACAGTAATAACATTGCACTTTAATTTTATCATACCTATGATTATCTTGCTAGCAGGGTTTGTTGTTTCTCCCTCTTAAATTAGGAGGATTTTGTTGGAACTTCTGCTCAGACTTTGATTCAGCTCTGTTGTCCCTTGGACTAGAAAATCGACCTCCTCTTCCACGAGTATGAAACCTTCCTCTGCTTATGCTTCTAGTAACATGCAATTGGGATTTGAAAGCATGCTCCATTGATCCTTCTTCATATCTAGATATCCTAGATTCATGAGCAACAATAGAACCGGTTAACTCATCAATTTGCATTAGACTTAAATCTTTAAATTCCTCTATGGGAACAACAACAAGCTCAAACTTCTTGGGCAAACTTCTCAGCACTTTATCAATAACTCTTTTATTCTCAACATCATCTCCATACTACCTGAGCTGGTTCACAACACTCATCACTTGAGTCATGAAAGTATCAACACTTTCATTATCCTTCATCTTCAGATTTTCGAAGTCCCTTCTCAAGTTCTGCAACTTGATTGTCTTCACCTTAGACACACCTTGATAACTGGTTTCAAGAATGTCCCAAGCCATCTTCGAAGATGCAGCACTAGCAATCTTCATAAAAATGGATTCATTTAATCCTTGCTTGATTAATCCAAGAGATTTATTATCCTTCTTCCTGTTTTCCTTCAACAAAACACGGTCAACATTAGACAGAGCCAATTCTGTTGCAGCATCAACTGGCTCGGGATAGCCATCAATAACATAAGTTCACAAATCCTGAGAACGCAGAATCGTCCTCATCCGAATGTACCAGGAATCATATGACTTCTCGCTCAGAACAAGAACCTGAATCTGAGAAGAACTTCTACCAGACGCAACCATTTATAAAAATTGACATAAATTAAATAAACCTTCATGCAAAAAAATATGAGAATAAAATTTTTGGCACTAAGAGGAATAATCTGCAATGAACTAAGCAATTGCCGGATAAACTGCAGGCTCTGATACCAAATGTGAAAAATGGAGGTCAATCGGGGTTCGAGATTCGACGATTACAAATGCCAAACACCAACACACAACAACTCCCGAATCGTGAAAACGCGAATGGAATGTGGGCCCGGTGCTTTTCGGGTTTCGGGGTTTGCAAACCCTTGATACCAAAAAAACGCGCAACTGCAATCGTCGAATTGCGAAATAAGTACAAACTTTGGGCCCCACTACTTCGGGTTCGGGGTTTTGGGACTAAATAACTCCACGCACAAGTAAACTCTGAATGTCCAAATATCAATTTTGTATTTAATCTCCTTTTAAAATCACACGCTCCAACAAATAAACTCAGAATAAATAAATGACCGGGCTCGTAATTAGTAAAACCAAAAAATTACTGCGTTTGCTCAAAAACTAATTTTTATCAAGAAATAAAATGAGTTTACAAACTCAATGAAAAAACAAAATATATATACGTGGAGCAAACCTTCGAACACAGAATAACCAATTCAATTCAAGAAATGCTTTCAAGCTATCTCACCGATTTACAATTTCAACTTTGGTATTTAAACACAGAAAATTGCCCCTTCTATCTTCTAAAGGATTTTAATCAAGGGTGATGGTGTCTTGTGGCCTGCAAAGATTAAGGCGGCCACCGTTTAATTTATGTAAAACAAAATTGTAATCGGTGGTTTAATCCTCGAGCCTTGGGTCAAGACAGCCACCGATTCACCATTTGCAAAGAGGCGGTGAAATGATTACTTCCTAACAAGGATGACAAGCGACATGACGATGCAGACAACTGCATGATCATCCATGATCATGCGTAAAAACACAGAGAAGGAAAACAAAAAGTTAGTGACGCCCCACTCCTCGATTGACCACATTTTATGAGCTAGGTGAATATACTCCTCGATCGACCACATTTTATGCGCCAGGTGAGGTCGTGGCCTATGGTTCAGACATAGACTACAGTAATTTTATAATGTGATTAGGTAAATGTAAAAAAGTAAATAGGTTTATCGGATACCTTCATAAATGCAAGGAAGTTAAGAACAATAAATTTGACTCATTGATTTTTGAAGACTACTAAGAATATGCCAGCATCTTCAATGCATAGTCAATGCATAGCCATCAGATTAGAATTTAAAGTTAAAAGATCATTAATTGTGCCCATTACCAATACATGTATTCCTTTAGGACTTAAATATTGTTTGAATTATTTTAAGCAAAATAAAAATTTATGTTTTTCTTTTTAAATATAGTTTTGTTTTTTAAAACAAGCTTTGAGTTTTCATTTTGAGGTTACCATAATATGAGAATTATCTTAGGACATTGTAATATGAAATACTGCATAATCTGAGAATTATTTTAGTATTATTAACGATGGATGTAGAAATGACACTGTGGCTTAATATTTGTTTGAATGAACTGTATTAAGGAGTTTCGGCGGCTGTAATAAATAGTAATGTTTGAAATCCGCTGTAATAATAATGGGTTTGAGCAGCTGTAATCAAATTGCTTGAAATCGGTGGTAATAATAATGTKATTYAGCAGCTATAACAATAACAATGCTTGAAATCAGTGGTAATAATAATKATGAGTTTCARCAGCYGTAAAATCTTWTAAATAGCTYGTAGGATAAGCACTYGCAACAAGCMGYGTTTGAGCATGSAAKGACATAAAGTGTGAATGCTTGAAACTACAACGCCATACTCTGTCACAAAAGCAAAGTGTGAAGGTTTTTACATACTGTTGCAAAGTGTGAAGGTTTTTACACAAAACATYGGAAACATGGTTAAAATGGATAAGGTACMTCGATSAAATATTAAACCGACGAACAAAGTCTACTGAATGATGTTTACATTTCAACGTAAAGGAAAATGGCCCGGAAGAATCCCGATGTAGCGTGGCTTATTTATCAAAATTTGATCATGTATTTCAACGAAAGCAATTTATCTAAATTTGTTTGAACGGAAGCAATGATGAGTAAGAGGTTTCGTTGCTGATGAGTATGTGGTGAAGAAACAATCTATGTAAGATATCTGCATTGCTATTATTATATAAGAAACAATGATCGTTGGAGTAAGATATCTGCATCGCTGATAATTTGACTATATACACACATGCCAATTCTTTGATTATCAGAATAATGACTTGGAGCTGGTTAATTGAACATTCAGATTCAATCGACCTCTGTAAAGAGGCTATGTGGGATGCACAATATAATCACCGTTAACGGCCAGTTTCCTGGTCCAACGCTCCATGTTAGGAACGGAGACACTCTTATGGTCAAAGTGTACAACAACGCGCAATATAATGCTACAATTCACTGATGTGTCTTGAACTTAGAACTTAGAGTAGTTAGGATTGATATTAACAATTTTTAATATCGTATTAGGACAAGCCAGTTCAGTGTGTATGAGTCTATGCATTTACACGTTAAAAAAGATTGTGGAGCTTCAATTACAGCAAATGAGCGAGAAAGAGATTATATTGTATTTGCAGGCACGGAGTGCCCCAATTCCTCACAGGGTGGGCTGATGGACCTGAATTTGTAATCCAATGCCCCATTCGCCCAGGGGGAAGTTACACCTATAGATTTAACATCACTGGTCAAGAAGGGACTCTCTGCTGGCATGCCCACAGTTCATGGCTTAGAGCTACTGTGTATGGAGCCTTGATCATCTCTCCAAGGCTTGGAGACACCTATCCTTTTACCAGGCCCCATGGCCAGGTTCCCATTCTTCTAGGTATGTTGCCGCTGATTTTATTTTTATGTTCCTCAATTAGCAATATTCAATTGTGCTTGACTTTAACCCTATTCAAATATTTTCAGCAGCTGTAAAATCTTATAAATAGGCATGCCCACAGTTCATGGCTTAGAGCTACTGTGTATGGAGCCTTGATCATCTCTTCAAGGCTTGGAGATATTTAACCTTTTACCAGGCCCCGTGGCCAGGTACCCATTCTTCTAGGTATGTTGCCACTGATTTTATTTTATGTTCCTTAATTAGCAATATTCCATTGTGCTTGATTTTAACACGATTCAAATATTTGGTTATGTTTGCATTCACAGGAGAATGGTGGAGTAGCAACCCTATCGATGTTGTGAACCAAGCGACCCGAACAGCAGCTGCCCCCAACGTTTCATATGCGTTTACTATACAAAACCAGGAGACCTATACCAATGTTCAAGTTCAGGTACATTTCTTGCTGGATTAATGGATCTACAAACTAAAATTCTTCATTGAATGGAAAATCTAATCGATTCTATCTAGAGATCTCGGCTAATGGCAAATGATCGATGCAGATACCTTTCGCGTGTCAGTGAAGAGCGGCGAAACTAAGCTTCTACCGGTCATCAATGCTGCGCTCAATACAGACCTATTCTTCTCAGTAGGTAGCCACAAAATGACTGTCGTGGCTGTGGATGCTTTGTATACGAAGCCTCTTCTGACGAATTTTCTGATGCTTGGCCCCGGGCAGACAACAGACGTACTTGTCACTGCCGATCAAGCTACAGGTAGATATTACATGGCTGCTCGAGCATATTCAAGTGGCCAAGGAGTTCCCTTTGATAACACCACTACTGTTGCCCTTTTAGAATACATGGGAAGCTCTGGCAGTACATCAGTTCCATCCATGCCTAATCTTCCATTTTATAACGACACCCAGACTGCAACTAGGTTCGCTAATGCGCTAAGAAGCTTGGCTTCAAACGACCACCCGGTATTCGTTCCTCAGAGAGTGGATGAGAATCTCTTTTACACTATCGGTCTAGGACTGATCAAATGTCCAGGACAGTCTTATGGAGGTCCCAATGGATCAAGATTTGCAGCGAGTATGAATAACCTATCATTTGTCCTCCCAACGACTTCTTCAATCCTTCAAGCTCAGCATTTTGGCATGGAAGGGGTATTCAGCAAGAACTTCCCGGACAACCCTCCCTTGCAATTTGATTATACTGCACAGCGTTGGAGAATAATCGCTAAATGCTATGATTAGTTTTTGGTTTGAGTTTGTTAAAGAGAGTTTTTGGTTTGAGTTTGTTAAAGAGAGGTGAGATATTATCTCAATTATCTAGATTGTGTACTTATGATAGCTATTTATCTTAAGCCTGAATCTTGTTTTCTATAATCTCAATATAAATACAACTACAAGTAGCTTAAGATAGATAATTATGTTAAGTACACAATTTAGATAGTTGACATAATTCTCTATAACAAACTCAATATAACTCAATATAATCTCAATATAACTCTCTATAACAAACTCAAACCAAACACCATGGCATTTATCCATTATTCTCCAACACTCTTCTTTAATGGAGAAATGCTATTTTTTGTTTTTGTTTTTACAATATAGAAACTACATTAATTCATATATGTCATCTTTGTTTGGTTGGTCTTCATTAGCAACTCTACCCACTCTGCAATTACTTGGTTTCGTTCTTTTCTTCTCCACACTTTCGAACTACCTCTTGATCCATTTAAAGTATAACTGCTTCAGACCATCATTGTTGCAGGATTGACGCTTCTTGACTACCCCAAAGTATAGCCTCTACACTGAATTATCCTATAGATACACTACCATCTGTGAAATTCCCCCAAAAAGCAAATTTCGACAGTTATATAGGACAGTGATTTGATTAGTGGACATTTTCAGCAGTTAATCATACAATTAACCTTCTTTAAACACACTACAACAATATAAACAAAGATAACCTGTAACTGACCATTTTGAAACACCAAAGTACAACAAGAATCTATAGCTTTTAACAAACTGTAAACATAATTAAACTAGAGAAATGTTCTTGTGACCCCTAACAACATCAAAAACCACTAATTCACATTATGTTCCTCTGTTCAATTCATTAAATTTTTTACAAACAAAATAAATATAACATACAATACATCTGCAACTGGTACAGATTTGTCTTCAACAATTCCAACTTTAGTTTGAAACCAAGGCATTAATGGTTGTTGCTGTACCCTCTTGCAGGTGATGGCATTGACCTTTCTCAATTTCGCACTATGCAATTCGCAGGTTTAGGAACAATCCTGCATCTAAATCGGACTCCTTCGCTATGACAATGCGTCTCTTCTTAGCAGTGATAGGTGGCTCTTACGCTCTTCAACGAACAACATTTAATAGACTGCTCCATATCTGAATCTGAATCAGAATTAATAATACCACGTTAACAATAAGATAAACTGTCATTCTTTCCTCCCTGATTGCTCCTGGGCATTAACACCAATGTGCACACAAAAAAAATTGAATAGATCGCAGGGTTTCATGGTCGCAACAGCAATTGGATTTATATTGGATATTTCAAAAAAAAAAATAGCATTTGTCTATTAAAAGAGAGTGTCGAAGAATAATGGCTAAATACCATGATTAGTATTTAGTTTGAATTTGTTAAGGAGAGTTGAAATAATTATCTAAATTGTATATTTAAGATAGCTATCTATCTTAAGCTAATTGTAGTTTAGTTTTAGTTTTATTGTGATTATAAGTAATAAAATATAGTTTTGAAGTGAATTTTGTTTTCTGTTACACGAAAGTGAAAGTTCTTAACTATAACACGACGGTGCAAGTAATTCTCCAGGGAACCAATATCTTTGCGGGTGAGAGCCATCCTATCCATCTCCATGGTTATGACTTTTACATAGTGGGATCAGGGTTTGGTAATTATAATCCACAAACAGATCCTCAGAAGTTCAACCTGGTCGATCCTCCTATGCGCAACACTGTGAACGTTCCAGTGAATGGCTGGTCTGCCATCAGATTCGTAGCCGACAATCCTGGTAAGCAGAAAGTTACACACCATTCCGCTTTCTTTCGTTGCTGTCTCTTATTTTTAAATGGCCTGATATCGGTGATGGTTAGTATGTATGGCAGGAGCTTGGCTGATGCACTGCCACTTGGATGTCCACATAACATGGGGATTGGCGATGGTTTTTGTGGTGAACAATGGACTTGATTCTGAGTCTCGAGTCGCCCCCATTAGATCTTCCGCAATCCTGAGGACAACTGCCATGCATACAGATCGACCTCAAAGATAGAGGACATTCTTATTATATTTGTTTGCTTATTTCATTAGTTGGATAGATATTGGTCATGTTTGCTCGAATACAAAGAGTTCCCGACATATGCCATTGATTGTATTCTTATTCAATGACAATGCACTATGTAAGTTTTGATCATCAATTGATTGTTAGTCTGTAACAAATTTCCAGGCAAACTAATGCCACTGTTTGTATTCTTATTCAATGACAAACGTGGCATATTTTGTGTTGTAATGTGTAAGAGTCCAGAATCTGAATCCAATTACATAAAAAGTAAGAGTCCTATGTTGTAATGAATATATGATTCCGGGCTTCATCATTGTATGGACTGTTATAAAATGGTTCCAACTGGAAAAGAGAGAGTTCTAAGTTGTAATGCGTGCTTCATCATTGTATGGACTGTTATAAAAGGAGTTTGGGAACCGTTCTATGTTGCTTTTTTTTAAGGAATTGAGACAGAAAATATCATCTGAAAATAGAACATTTAGACTAAGATGTTATTTATAAAATGACTCTCACAGTCAGCCTAGGAGTTATAGGAGTTATATTTTGTAATTAAGCATATAGGATTACATCTATTGTAAATGAAGACATTTAATAATTTTTTAATTATAATTTTTATTTTTATGATTGTTTTGTTCTTCCAAATCAATGAATAAAATTGAATGTTATAACTTTCTAACATTTTTAAAGGTATTAATTAATCTATTTACCTTTTTACATTTATTTAATCATTTTAAGAAATTGTTTTAAGATAGAAAAAATACTTTATATTAAACATTTACTTCACTAATAATGTTGCACTAATAACGTTTAATAACGTTTTACAACATTAGATTTACATCTAGGCCACAATTTACCATATCTCTCATATACCTACATGGTAATGGAGGATGGCAGGGGTGATATTTTCTTGTGAGTGCCTTTCATATTATGGCATTTCCTTCTTGTACCCACAACACCGTAAATTTGCTTCAATGTATAAATTATGTATTAAGGTTTAAATTGGCTAGGAAGCTAGGTTTGTAATTTTATGAATAAAATCTTACTCATTATAGCTATGGCTCCAAGCATGCAGATGATGTCTGGCTAGGCGGATAGGTTTTTAATTTTTCTCATGCAGATGCTTGGCTAGCAACTAGGTTTTGGATTCGAGGGGTCCAAACTAATCTCTCTGAACACTCGGACTAATCTCGCAAGTTGCTTTCATTCTGCAATCCATGATCCAGCGTTCTTTTGGTAGGCCCAATCTAATGATGATAAGTGGTTAGAAAATGAAGCTAGTCATTTTCTGAGGGCTCATGATTTTACAGATTAAATGTGGTTGTTCATCTAAAACGTCTAGGAGGAACAATATTTTGTATAACTGCATTAAATTAAATGTGGTTGTTGTTCATTGCATGCTAAAATGTCTAATAAAAACATTATTTTATATAACTGCATGTTGAATGCCATTGGCAATTGTCTTCTATATCTTAATTTTTTGTTTCTATATCTTATTTTTTTTGTTCAATATGTGTCTGGTCTTTTTTGTCTTTATCTTGGATGTATCGGTGTATTGAATTCTATTGCCTCATGCAGGTGTAGGTGGGGCATCTAACTGGTTGTATAATGTAATCTGTAGCTCGGTACAACAACATATTAACCTAGGTTTTCCAATAGAATTCTCAATAAATTTAAATTTAAATGTTAATCATGCTAACATTTCGATGACTAATGTTGACCAGATTGCTAAAATTACTAGGACGTCACTTTAAGGTTTGTTTGATATAGGAACCAAGGTGATGAATAGAGAGATATTGATTGTCGAGTTTAGTTAACGATTCATATTGATTGTGAGATGCGATTCAGTTCATGATGTGTGGCTTTACATTAATTGCCGATATAAGAAAATAATCAAGTCAAAATAAATTCGGTATTGAAAGATCAATGACAGGAATTCTTTTTCATCTTTATCATC
>SNQJ01S0180557.1:0-11951 GCA_010110895.2 Picea sitchensis | reverse complement strand
GTTATGTTCTCCAAACATCAATGGGAACATCCTATTATTTGACATAGGAACAACTGTAACCACCCTATTGCCTCTATTCTTATCATAAATTGTACATTGTTGATTTTCAAACACCACCTTGTAATTTTTCTCACACAATTGGCCAACACTCAATAAATTATGCTTTAATTGTGGAGTGTGATAAATGTTTTTAACACTTTTCATACCTTCTTTACTATGGACTTCCATAGCTCATTTTGCAGAAACCTCTAATGCTTTTTCATCACCCAGCTTGATCTTGGATTTGAAACTCTCATCCATTGTAGACAATAGTTTTTTATTTCCTCACATGTGGTTAGAACACCCTGAATCTAAATACCAAATATCTTTAGTGCCATTTCAGCTTTTTCATAAGATAAAAATATATTGTTTGGAGAGTCCTCATCACCTTCTTGAGCATAATTAACACCTTTGTTATTATTACTTTCTTTCAATCTACAATCCACTTCAAAGTGACCATACCTTTTACAATAATAACACTGGATATTTCTTTTATCAAATCTGCCTCTGCCTCGTCCTCTTGAACCACCTCTTCCTCTTGGATAATTTTGATTTTGACCTCTACCTTGGATTTTGTTTCTTTTGCTCCTAGTGTTGGCATCTTCATTCTTTGTAATTTGCAATTTTGAAGAAAAAGCTTTCTCCCCACTTTCTCCAAATGAATCTATCAATCTTTCTTCATAAGACATAAGAGATCCACATAAGTGATCAAATTGAAGAGTAAACAAATCCTTGCTTTCTTCAATGATTATGGCAACATGGTTCCACCTTGGTGTTAGAGACCTCAACACCTTTTTAATCAAAACCTCTTTTTCCACAATTTCTCCAAGAGTATCCATTTTATTGACTACATATATTACTCTCACACAATAATCACTTACATTTTCATCTTCTTGCATCTTCAAATTCTCAAATTCTCTTTTCAATGTCTGTAGCTTGAAAACTTTGCTTGATCACTGCCTTGGTAAGATTCTTGTAGAGTCTTCTAGGCATACGTTGTTGTCTTTGCACTTGCAATTCTTGGAAACAAACTTTTATCAAGAGAAATTTGAATATGAAATAAAGCATGATCATTCTTCCTTCTAGATTCCTTCTTAGCTACTCTATCATTTTCACTAAGAGTGGTCCAATCTTCTGGCTCTACATAACCCATTTCTACAATCTCCCATATATATTTCCCTATCAAAAAGGTCATCATCTTGATGAACCACTAATCATAATCACTTCCATTAAATTATGGAATGGGCAATGAATTAGAGTTTGACATGATTACCCTAAAACAACAACCTCCTATGATACCAAATGAAGGATCTATGAAGGCCTGTCTATGGACTAGATAATCATTCAATTAGAATAGCATAACAATATACTAAATACTAACTGATTAAATCACAATATCATAGAAAGAAGAAATAATTACTATTTAGGTAATTGCACAAAAAAGTTTTGTTCAAGTGTAATCAACCTTGATCTTTATAACAATACATAGCTTCATAGAACAAACAATTAGTTGCTCCTGATTGAACGCTTACAACAATTTATTTTAGAAAACTACTCATGTATTTTGCATGCATTATTTAGTCAAACAATCTAGATACTAATACTAACAGACAAAAAAAACAACTGCAAATAGATTGCATCATGCCAGATGATTAACAAGACTGCATCAATTAAGAACAAGACATTGGTTGTTCATATTAGAAAAAAAGTGTTTTTGTTTTCGCTTTTTAAAACAATTTAATAATCATTTTGTTTAGGGACTTTCAAGGTAGAAGGGTTCTATTGAATGCTCATTGTGCTATTTGAAAGGGGCGGCACAATATTTTGATATGTATCTGCAAAATCCAATTAAACTTATATTTTGATATGTATATGCAAAACCCAATTAAACTTATTAGAGTTAGAGTTATTAAGAAACATGATCTTTGGTTAAATCATTAGCATAATATTATGATATGTAGTGCAAAACTCAATTAAATTTATTAGAGTTAGAATTATTAAAGAAAATGATATTTGGTTAAATAATTTGTTGAAAAAAAAACTAATAAAAGCTTTATAAAAATGGGCAAAATGCGTGTTTTTACTATTTTGATAATATTCATCTATATTAATTATATGAGATGAGTTTTCATTCATTTTACATAAAAGGTTGTTATATATATATATATATATATATATATATTGTATTTATGTCTTTCGTTTAAATGCTACATGTATATGCTTTTTTTATTTATATGTTGAGTTTTAATATTATATATATGTATGGTTTAAATTTATGTTTTTTTATCTATATGCTCCATTTTAATTATATATTATGCTTTTTAAATTAAATTTTTTATATAAACTTATTTGAAGTTTCTTTAATATGTTGCATTAATTGATATTTTTATACGAGTAGTTTTTATACACTCACTTTCATATATATATATATGCGTTTTAAATATACGATGGGGTTATAAATGATGTTCGCCTTTATAAATACTGTGTATACATGATGCGTTTATATACACTTGCCTGTGTGTTAAATATATATGATGCATTTTAAATTTTGGTTAAACCATGATATTTAAAAGAAACTAATAAAAACATGTTTTTCAGTTTTCAGATTTTCTTCCGTGTCATTATAAGATGAAAGCCCTAATTAACATAACTCTAATTTAAAACTTTAATCTTGATCTTATTTATTTATTATTTATTTATTATAAAGTAATTAATTTAATCTATGGACATATATCAGAGATATTTATAATGTAATTATATTAATTTATATCTGATTATACTCGTCATCATCATTGTGTGGAGTAATTATAATGTGGTCGTTAATAATTTGGAAGAAAGTTAATTTGCATAGCAAAGGAATTAGAAAGACTTATTTTTACGTCGAAAGGTGTACATCTATTGATAATGGGCACAATTAATGATCTTTTAATCTTAAATTCTAATCTGATGGCATATTGTTAGTCGTCCTCCAAAATCAATGCGTCAGATTTATTGTTCATAACTTCCTTACATTTATGAAGGCATCAGTTAACATGTTTACTTTTTTACATTTACATAATCAGATTATAAATTTACTGTAAAAATACATAATTGCCACGTTCAAATAATTAAGGAGGATTAAAATATATGCAGACCACCTTTATATCATTAAAAAACACTCTGCACACGTTTAATTTTGGTGGCACTCATTCATTTTTTATATTTGAAAGGTCGTTTGATGCCACGACCTACACAAACGTTTTATATACGCTCTCTGTGTTAGAGTCAGCTCAATCACTGCTCTTATTCTGAATGAAACCCTCTCAACGTTCTCCAGCCACAAGTCGACTGTGCGAGTCTCGACTGTGCTAGTAAAACAATATGTTTTTATTTCTTCCCCATAAAGGATTGCGCCATACAAGCACAACGCATACATATCGATTAATCTACGCGACATGTTGTCTCTTGGTGCATAATGATTACACTATATTTGGCTACTAAAGCCATGATTACACTATACTTTCTCCATAACGATCTAAAGATTTAAGGCCCCACTCTTGTTATAAAGATTATGTTAATAATGGTAAAGTAGAAGAGGTTCATACTTTCTCCATAACGATTATTAAGGGCTCCACTTTTGTTCTAAAGGTCTTTGAATAGTTGGAGAGAGAAGAGGTTCTTACTTTTATCTCATGATCTGGCCATGTGGTCGACGAGGATTATGCTATATTAGTCATTGAAGCCGTGATACACAAAATCTAAAAATTTAAGGGTCCTACTCTTTCCAATAATATTTTTCATAGTTTTAAAGGAGAAGAAGTTCACAAGTCTTTTAATAGTTGGAAACAAAATAGGTTCATACTTTTATCTTATGATGGACATGTGGTCTAGGAGGATCATGCTATATTAGTCAATAAAGCGGTGATCATAAAATCTAAAAATTTAAGGGTCCTACTTTTGTCGTAATGATATTTTTCAGAGTTGTAAAGGATCTTATGATGGCCATGTGGTCTATGAGGATCATGCTATATTAGTCAATAAAGCGGTGATCCATAAAATCTAAAAATTGAAGGGTCCTACTTTTGTCGTAATGATATTTTTCAGAGTTGTAAAGGAAAAGAGGTTCAGAAGTCTTTCTCTCATAATGGCGATGTGTAGATTAAGTTTCTCGCATTGAGTCGTAATGTTGTTCAACTGGTGATTTTTTTGAAATTGATTCATTTTGATAATATTTAAAAAAANTTTATAAATAAATTTTTCTTCATTACATATTTAATATTTTATTTTATATAGAATGAATTTAACTATATTCATTACATAATATTAAAACAAATTAAAAAATTTGATGATACCTTTTTAGGGAGGAAAATGATTAATTTTGATGATATTTTTATATAATAAAAATTATATAATTTATTAATCATATTCTATAAGTGAGTTTTGTCTTTCTAAATACTTAATATTTTTATCTTAAATAGATTTAACTATTTTCTTTAGGGACTATTTAGGTTGGATAACTTATGTGAAAGCGTTTTTATAAAACAATTGTGCTTAATATATGATTACTTAAACTTCAAAATTCTTTTAAGAAAAATGTTGAGCATTCAAACATCGATTAACTATGGAAATATTAGTCTTTTAGTATATCTATATTCAACTTTTGAATCTAAAAAAAATGGACCACCTTACATTTTCCATCAAAATTATCAATGAGGATTATAAGGTTGTTCCACTTATCCTGGTGGAAGAATTATATTTTCTAATGAATTTGCCAATGGAAATTCCAAGGTTGTTCCACTTCCCATGATGGAATGGGTATAAAAGAAACGCCTCTAGATGCAACTTTATTAGATCTTATTACAATGGAGAATGGACGACCACTAGTAGCCAACATGTTCATTACATCGAGGATTATCCTACAATTTTTTACTATTAAACGAAACCAATTTAGTTTGATATCATTTGTCACATGTTGGCAGTCAAAGCTACCAATTGTATATGGGACCTCGACTTATCGATGTACTTAGTGGAATTATTAAATGAAATCATTTAGGGAAACACTTTTGGAAAGGGGGTGGTATGTTATTACTAGGTTCTTTTACAACTTAGTATTTCAAAAATCATGTAAAATTGGTAATCATGGCATAATTCTAACATTACCCATATTAAATTAAAAAAATAATTACCATGTTATATTTTTTAAAAGAAACAATAAACAACACATCATGCACTATGCATGTTAGTGTATCATCCTATCTTACCGAGGGAAGAAATTAAGATTCCACAAAGCGTGAAGCCAATAATCCCACATCTATTCTTGACAAATCCCACTGGTAGACAACAAGTTAGGTCTGAAAGCAACAATGATCATATCATTTTGGAGAACGAGGGAATTGTAGAAGTGAATAGTAATGAATTATATGAAGAGATGGTATTAATAGACATTCTTATAGCATTGAAGTAATGTTGAACATATCTATATATATGGTATATAAAACATAACTACCATATCACCATGATGAGGAAATGCATAGTATCATCTATATATAACCCAAAGTGTAACTAACTACAATAGATTAAGGAATACAAAGTCAACTTTGATCACCTTAAATGCACCAAAATGTCCATATTTTCTACTTTGACCTAAAAATCCTTTGACTAAATTGGGACAAACTTTATTTTATCTGATCGAACTTGAACTAAGTATTTGTAGAAGATCTAGATGTGAACTGAACATGTTCCAATAGACTAATTCACCTAGATCTGGGATCCCCTTCAGAGACCACTATCTTTGGTAATCCCCAATTATTTTCTAGGAAGATAAACCTCTAGTTGAAGACCCCATTTTTTTTGCTAACACACTATTGAAAAAAGGAATGAGAGTTCCTAGAGAGTTATACAATGCCCAATCTAGAGATTGGAGGAGTTGGTATCTACCCTAAAAAAAAATCAAGATTAGCAATCTAGATAACATTACCCCTGAAAAGTGTTAGGAATTGATTTTGAATAGCTTATTTATCAACATGTGCCTTATCGTTCCTGAAACCTAATGGAGGGAATGGAGATGGAATGGATGGGATTTAATTGTGAAGTACAAGACTTTGTATGGATATTTAAATGATTGTCAAAGAAACCCATTTTGGTGTCCAAATCTAAGAAATTTGGGAGCATTAAGTATAAAGTGAATACCTAGCTACATCATTTAAAATCCATATAGAAGTGGTGTCATGAGCCTTAAAAGTGTTATTTTTTTTTCTCCTTGTTGCATGGAGATTTACCTGTAGGGTAGTGCCTATATAATTTGGTACTTATACATCCCAAATTACCATCATGTAGGAAGGATGAAATACCAAAGCATATATTTTGATATTGTAAATATGCTCAATGACTTGGGAGTTGGAATATAAGTTGTGTCATTCATTTCTCCTAACCTAGATTACATGAAAGGTTGCTCTCTTAAGAGGTTATTTTCCTTTAAACAATGATTTCCACACTTCTTGGCACTTGATTAGAGTTGATATTTTATATCATCTTTGGGAAAATAGAAATGAATGACTTTTCATCGACACACATCACAACACTATATTTAATTGGATGGAAGGTTCTCTAATGTTTTCCAACATAAAGTGGATATGGAATCAACTCACATACATGATCTTATGTGATATTACACTATTGTTCCATGTACCATGAGCAAGATGCCTCCTAAAGGGAATTCTCCAATCCAATTTTCTCATTCTTTGGTCACCAATGGCTATTAGGAATAACAAAAGATATATTGAGATGTGGAAGATTACGAAAAAAGAAGTTGACACTAGCCTCCAACAAAATATCTCAACCCTACCTAGTTTGACCAATTTCTTACTATTCCATTGTTCAACTAAAAAACTAGTTGAACTAAAGAATCCAAGCAAGGCTCCAAAATATGGGAGCCTATAGTGGTACATCCTCATCCCATAAACAAAATTAAAGGAGAAAGAGCCTCCACTTTACATGTGTTTGGTTCCCATACCTTCATGACATGTCAGAGTGTTTTTGTGCTTCTTGTGTTAATTTCTTTTTCTTTAGATAGTATGACACTTTATAACTCTTTAAAATTTTATGTTCTTACTAGCTAATTTTAATGTTTATTGATTATAGTTTATAGTGATTGCATTACAACTCTTTTATGGTAAAATGGGAATTTCCTATATATTAATAACATATCAAACTTTTTATTAAAAAAATAAAATAATTACATCCTAATTTTTAATAACATATCAAACTTTTTATTAAAAAAAAAATATTAATTACATCCTACGTTTTCTAAAGAATTACTAAAGTTTCTCATGGATACGCCTTTTTCATTTCTTAATTAAACTTACTACACGGTTAGTTTATGTTAAATAATTATGATGAGAGAATTCACATATTCCGTTATTGATTTAATACAGATTCAGATGTTAATTATATAAGTTACGTAATTATGTTAAAATAAGGTTATATATATATATATATATATATAATAATAAATTAAATATGGATTTTAAAATTTTGTTACATATGATTGTGAAGCTTATATATTATATGTTATTTTTTAAATGCGTTGAACTTAATGATAAGGGATGATGATTTTATCATAATCAATGGGGGATTAATATGATGTGGTGTGTATTCAACACTTTCACGTAACCATGGAAATGTCCTAATGTAATAATAGTGGAATATGTGTAGTATGTATAATACAATTAATTAGAGAAAATTCTAGTTCTATGTTTTTCTTCAGGACGACCAAAACAATATATATGAAAGAAGTAATTTGCTAGAAATAGGGGAGATATTAATTCAATCACTCAATCAGAGTGCCTCACATGGTTAGCCAACCAATTCTTCCTTAAAGATTGATTTTGTAGTTGAAATCATAACCAACAATTTTGTTAGGATTTTGACAACTATTTGGATAAGGTTGTTTTAACTGACCAAGATTTAAGATAGATTTATTTGCTTCTTGTTTAAACCACTCAGCTGAGATAGGGGAAACAATTAATGTAATGGAGTTTCATATAGCTGAGACATTATATAAATGTGAATGCCTTAGAGGCATTTAATGAGAATGGGCTTCAATCCCTCTCTCGAGAACGTCCAAATTAGCCCTATGGTGATTTGTAATCTCATGTGGTTTTATTGATATCAATTATGACTTCCATTTGTCCAGTGGATGTTTCCCTCATAAGGTGAAAGACGGTTTTACCACGTAAATCACACATTGTTTTCTTGTGTGCATGCTTGTCTTAATATATATGAAAGAAGTAATTTGCTAGAAATAGGGGAGATATTAATTCAATCACTCAATCAGAGTGCCTCACATGGTTAGCCAACCAATTCTTCCTTAAAGATTGATTTTGTAGTTGAAATCATAACCAACAATTTTGTTAGGATTTTGACAACTATTTGGATAAGGTTGTTTTAACTGACCAAGATTTAAGATAGATTTATTTGCTTCTTGTTTAAACCACTCAGCTGAGATAGGGGCAGAAATTAATGTAATCAGTTTCATATAACTGAAGGAGACATTGTATAAATGTGAATGCCTTAGAGGCATTTGAAGAGAAGGGACTTCAAGCCCTCTCTCGGGCTGTCCAGTAGCCTATGGCTGATTTGTAATCTCATGGTTTTATTGATAATAAATTATGACTTCCATTGTCCCGTGGATGTTTCCCTCATAAGGTGAAGGACAGTTTTACCACGTAAATCTGTGTTCTCTTGTGTGCATGCTTGTCTTGTTTGTTTTATGTTGTATTGATGAAATGAGCTTTCGCTGCTCAACAAGTGGTATCAGATTTGGTTGGAGATCCGTGAGACCAACAAATTGTGAATATATAGCAGCGCCAAATCTCCAACTCCAAATCGTGCAAATCGTGGTAAATCGAGCAACGCCAAAACCATGGAGGAGGAGCTGAGTCTTGATAAAATGAGAAGCAGAGAATACAGAGAAAGAGAAGAGAAAGAACAGAGCAGAAAACAATATTCAGTATATTAGGAATGTAAGTAAAAGAGTACAATAGAAAAGGGAAACTAGCTGAGCTAAATAGGCTCAAGCAAATCAAGAAATGATAGTACAGCTGGTTAGGACAGCTGGCAGTGTACAGTCAAACTGTTGAGGTTACATTATATTTAACACTCCCTCTTAAACTCAATAGTTACAAACATCAGCACTGATGATGCCTAAGTGTTGTCTCAGAAAATAAAAAATGGATTTTCCCAGTGGCTTTGTGAAGATATCTGCGAGATGATCTTGAGAACCATAGAATTGAAGTACAATATCACCATTATTGACTAGCTCACGGATGAAGTGAAAGAAAGTGTCAATGTGTTTACTTTTCTTGTGAAATACATGATTTTTGGATAGAGCAATTGCTGAGGTATTGTCATAGAAGATAAGATTTGGATCATTTTCTGTATGTGACATATCTTTCAATATTCTTCTCATCCACACAGCTTGACAGGAAGCTGAGGTAGCAACAACATACTCTGCCTCTGCCGAAGATATTGATACAATTGGCTGCTTCTTTGATGCCCATGAAATCAGATTCATGCCTAAGTGAAAAGCATGTCCTGAGGTGTTTTTCCTGTCATCTAGGCTGCCTACAAAATCATTGTCTGTGTAACCAGAGAGTTGATTGTTATCATATTTAGTGTACCATAAGCCAAAATTGAGAGCTCCCACAACATATCTCAGAATCTTTTTCTCCATCTTCCAGTGAGAATCTTTGGGGAATTCCATGAATCTAGAAACAACGTTGGCTGCATTCATAATATCAGGCCTAGTTGTTGTAAGATACAACAAACTACCTACTAAACTTTTGTACAGGGTAGGGTCCACTGTAGGGCCTTCATCTTTCTTGCTCAATTTTGTACCTAGGGGTATAGGGGTTTCTGCTAGATTGCATTCTTCCATGCAAAATCTTTTGATGATGTTTGTTGCATATTTTTTCTGACAGACAAAAATTCCTTTGGTTGATTGATTAACCTCAATCCCCAAAAAATATTTCATTATGCCAAGATCTATCATCTCAAACTCAGATTGCATGGAATGTTTAAAAATGGTTAACTCAAGATTTCCAGTATAGATCATGTCATCAACATATAAACATATAATCAAAATTTTACCGTCCTGATTTGTTTTTGTGTAAGGAGTTGGCTCATTTTGGCTTCTGCTGAAACCACTTTTGATCAGGTAAGTGTCAATTCTGTTGTAGCAAGCTCTTGGAGCTTGTTTTAAGCCATACAAGGCCTTCTTCAACCGATATACTTTGGTTGGCTTCTCTTGGACTTCAAATCCATGTCGTTGATCGACATAAACTTCTTCTTCTAAGAAACCATTCAGGAAAGCTGACTTGACATTCATCTGGTGTACTTGCCATTTGTGTTGGGCTGCTATGGCCAATAGAGTCCTTACAGTTTCTAATTTTACTACTGGAGAAAAAGTTTCACCATAGTCAGTACCTGGTTGTTGTGAGAATCCTTTGGCAACAAGTCTTGCCTTGTGTTTTTTAGTCTGCCCTTTTTCATTGAGTTTAGTTTTGTACACCCACTTGACACCAATACTCTTCTTGTGTCTTGGAAAATCAACAAGATCCCATGTCTTTTTCTTCTCAATGGAGTCAATCTCTTGGTTCATGTCTTGAACCCAATGTGGCTCCTTAGTTGCTTCTTTAAAAGATGTAGGTTGACATGACATTAATGCAAAAAGATTGTGTTCTTCAATGTCATCCAACTGTTGATGGATTTCTCTCAAACTTCGAGTTCTCTGATTTTGAATATTAGAGGATGAGTCTCTGCTTGAAGTTGAGTCATCCTGAGAATTTTCAGATCGCCTTTGTACCTGCAATCTTGGAACAGCATGTTGAGGTACTTGCTGTCCTAAATTTTCTATGTTTTCAGAACTGGGCAGCAATGGATTTTGAGTGTCCATTTGTTGATTTTCTGATTCATTCCAGAATTGATTTTCCAGAAATTTTACATCTTTGTTGAGAATTAGTTTCTTTGATATTGGATTGTAAATCCTGTAGGCTTTAGATGTTTCACTGTGTCCAGTGAAGATGCATTTCTCACTTCTATCATCAAGTTTCTTCCTTAATTCAGAAGGTATGTGAGCATATGTTATGCATCCGAATGTCCTTAAGTGTGCTACATTGATCTTTGTCCCATTCCATGCTTCTTGAGGGACTTTCATCTTTAGTTTTGTGGTTGGAGATATATTCAAGAGGTAAGCTGAGCATACTACTGCTTCATCCCAAAAAGTATTTGACAAACTTTTCTCTTTGAGTAGGCTTCTTGCCATGTTCATTATTGTCTGATTTTTTCTTTCAGCCACTCCATTCTTTTGTGGAGTATACCTGGTTGTTGTTTGCATGATAATGCCTTTTGATTTGTAGAAATTTGCAAATTCATTGGAGTTGTATTCTCCTCTTCCATTTGACCTAAGAGATTTTATATATTTTCCACTCTGTTTTTCAGCTTCTGCTTTGAATTCCTTGAATTTTGCAAAAGTTTCAGACTTGTGTCTGAGAAAATAGATCCAGATTTTCTTGCTAAAGTCATCAATAAACGTTAGAAAATAAAATCTACCACCTATGGACACTGTTTTCATTGGTCCACATGGGTCAGTGTGAACAAGTTCGAGATGTTGTTTGGCTTGAGTGGAGGACTGTGGAAAACTAGTTCTCTTATGTTTTCCAAGTATGAAAGACGCACATGGGGGAATTTTCTCTTTGAAGATAGGATGACCTTTGACCATGGAGTGCTTCTGTAGAAGACTTAGAATCTGAAAGGGAAGATGTCCAAATATTGTATTCCAAACAATAGTTTCATTGGGGATGGATGCACTTTGTGCATATGTTTGGTTCAGATTTGCAGTTCTGAGGGTAAGAGGAAACATCCTATTCTGAGTC
>SNQJ01S0180556.1:0-19433 GCA_010110895.2 Picea sitchensis | reverse complement strand
GTGTTAAATGATTGTTTAATTGTAGTAAACTACACTCTGTGCTTAAAGAAATTTATGTGATTAGATTTACTTGTGCAATGAATAAAATTGATGATTACTCTTGCGCCTTAAATTTAATGTGATGTATGATTGAATTTATGTGATTAGATTTCCTTGCGCAATGAATAAAATTCATGATTACTCTTGCGCCTTAAATTGATGTGACGTATGATTGCATTAATGTGATTAGATTCTTTTTGCAATGAACATAATTGATGATTTCTCTCGCGCCTTGGAATTAATGTGATGTGTTGTTCCAAAGTCTGTACTTAAAGCTAGAAAGTACAGAGTCTAGGCATCCAAAAGTGAGTAAAAGATAAAAAAGGGAAAGAATCAACCTTCAGGAAAAGAAGCTAAGGCTGATTTCTAAGTTGTCTCTGTCTTGCTTCCAAATGTTCTTAGATGCTTATATCCCATTCAATTGCAGCCCATGAACGCTCGAGCTCTACCCGGGTGATGGCAGTTTTAAGTATGGTGTCAAAAAGGTTCAAATCGATGCTGGTTTGATCTGATAGGCCGAGGTCAATGTTGGGTTGTCTTGCAATGGGCACAGTCATGGAGAAACATAAATTGAAAAGAGAATTCAAGGTTTAAAATGCTACTTCAATTTTTTAACCGTATAACAGAGAATTTCTGAATCCAATATTAAAAGTAGAAAATAAACCAAAGGCCTTCTCCCATAACTGAATTCACTTTTTAAAGAATCATGTATGAAATGTGAGAAAGCATTAAGCTGTCAACAATGCGAGGCTCGTATCAAGGGAGAATCTCGCCTTGTAAACAGATGAAGAAAAAGACAAGAAGAAATCTGACAAAGCATAAAATATAGAGATCTAAAAAGTTCACAGGTCCTGTATCTGCTGATAGACGATACAGAGGAAAAACTGCAAACGATTAGACGGCTAAAAACTTGGTCACCAGAGTAGAAGTTGTACTAAATTGCGGCTAAGAATTCATCAGAAATATATATGCGAAATAAAATTTAATATAAGATAACAGAGGAAACAAAACTCATAACTCAGTCTTCACGGAATCAAGAATCTTCAGATTGCTTTGTATTAATTTTCAAAAGGAAAAAGTCTCTATTACAATCGACCAAAAAAGGTCCAGCCCTTATTCTCACTTCAAAATGTATATTTATACAAACTTCTAAATGCTAGAATCTCAATCGTTCCAGAAGTTTTCTGTTACAAAATGGGAAATCTATGCGTTTCACTTCTTTGTCTTTGTCCTCCTTCTTGCGAGCAGAGCACCTTCCTTTCTTTACTCTTTAGGTTCTAAAAATAGAACAGACAGACATCTGTCATCATTTGACACAAGAAGCTTGCCCTTTCACCTGCTTGGTGCAAGTGATGCACCTCTCCACCAACTGGGCTACCAACCTGGAAGGCTCTTCTTGGTCGCTTGCTTCAAGAGTGTAACAATTCTTTGCCACCTGTGGTAAACTCTTTCCCACTTGTCGGTCCTCTGCGATGATGGAGCATAATTGTAAACTTGGTTGTGCTAGCCATTTGTCCATTTGGGTCATATCAACCTGGTTGATCTGGGATGTCTCCACTTACTGCTCCTCCATGTTTTCTTTGATGTCCAACAAATGTTTAGCTATATTGATTTTTCCCAGTGTCCCAACACTGCTCTCCTTATCAAGATATAGCAAACCTTTACTTATTAAAGAGAATGTTTCCTCACAAAAATCCTTTACTTCGTTAGCTCTCCCCCTGCTTTCCGATATGTTCTGCTCCCAGACCTTCAGCAGGATATTACCTCTGGTTTGTTCCATGATGGATAATTTTAAGGCGCTAACCATCTCTATCTTCGTTGTCTTGGAAAGCAACCCCTGTTGCCCTGGCTTCTCTTTCTCTCGAAGAAATGTTCTCTGATATTTTTTCTATCGTCCGAAAATGGTTCTGAATGGTTCTCACCTTTGCCAACAAGTTTTGTTGAGCCATAAGTACCTTATGTTAGATTTCGGCGACCTACGATCAGAACATTTTTATGTCTACAACCTGTTTCTTGGCCACCTCCAATTTCGACTGCAACTCTATAATCTGTTGCCCATGCTGGCTTACCTATGTTTGGCTAGTTTGCGCCAACTGGCACACCTACTCGATGTCGGACCTGAGCTTCTCAATTTCACGCAGGTCGGATGTTCGAGTTTCCTCAAGGCTCCTGCTCACCTCGTCCCTGACATTTGCTTCGACAGTATCTACCTTAGCTTCCAATTTACTGATCAGGAGGTTCTTTCATTTCAACTGGGCTGTCAAAGTCCCAACTGAGTACTGATTGGCTATAGCATAAGCCCCTAGCATCTCGGCTATCTCCTCTGCAAATGTTTCCTCTTCCGCGACCTTCCCATATGTCATGATTTTAAATTTTTTAGCTACTACGCCATCTTTTTGATAAAATCCTTACCTTACCACGACCTTTCATTTCTTGTCAAAGAAAAATTTGTTGGGAGGCAGCTCCTCTACAGAAATAGGCATCAGTTCTTCATTGAAAATCCATCCCTCGTCAGGATTCCCCTTTGTGAACTACAAGGGTGTGACAATAGCAATTAGACTATTGATTTGCTCGGATGTTTGTTTGGGGGTGACTTTTGTAGCCGACTCGTTTGGCGCAAGCGAAAGTGAGTTTCTCGATCCCTGTGAAGGTATCTTCGCTTGGCCTTAGGCTTGCTTGCCCGACGATCCCTTTTCGGGGTTTCCTTCCTGCTTCTGGGGGACTTCGGCTCCTAGATCTGAGGTTCCAGCCTCCCTAGTTTTCCCTTGGTCCTTCTCCCTGATGGGACTCAATTCCTTTGCACCTTTGGCTCCCATATTCTTTGTAACTGGAAGCTCTAGTGCTTCACCCTATAAAATATGGGGGAGACAACTTTGTCGGTGTTCCTGAAATTTCAAAAATTCGGCCATGTCTCCAGGTGGCAAGGCTTGAATCCGACTTAGGACTTCCACGAAGGACCTCGTGCCCCGGAATATTTCGTCATGGGGGGAATCCTCGTGTTCATACCTCTTCAGGCCACAACTTACCAGGTGATTGCTCACAACCTTACTAGGGTCATACTTCTTAAACACAATGTCTACCAGCTTCATTTCTTCCAGAGATGCAGCCTCGGCTTTGGCGTGGCCAAAATCTAACAAGGAATATGCACCGATACGAATAGGGAAGGGCGACCATACCTTTTTTGATACTCCTTTGAGCTCCTTGTTTATCTCGCTGAGCACAGACTGTCTGGCAATCTCATGGCACAATAACTTATCTGGCAGGAATAAAGGGAGGGCATATGGAGGGACAGAGGTGCAGAAAACCCTGATATATGAAAATTTTGCCTCTAGATACCAATCTGCCACGCTACTTAGGTTGGTCGCAACGCTATCTGATATCCTGCGAGGTGACTGGCCAAAAATGGCGACATGCAGTGGCACCACTACCCAGTTGAAGATCTCGTAGATGAATTCTTTGGCCTTATCCTCCCAAAGCTTTGAGTGGTAGACATGGATGGGCTCTGTACTAGATGGAGTCTAGCTCCATCTCATTAGAGGGAAAGGCGTCATGAAACAAATGGCATCCAAGATGTAGGAATACATGAAAAACGAAGTTGCTTTCCCACTCACTTTCTGCACTCGATATTCGATAATTCCACTGGTTAAACTGTCCGACAATAGTTTGGCCCAGTCGAAAGAAAGACATTCAACGACTGTATGAATTAGAGGCACCTAATGGAGAAAAAAATGTGTGGTGTCCTCCCTCCCATACAACCTACATGCCATCATTGTTATATGCCTGAATGGTGGCTCTAAGGAGGAGACTGAATAAATTCCATTAGAATCTGCCCTGAATTTTATGGGGTGTGAAACCCAATCCCTAATCAGATCAGACAAGTTTCTTCCATATTGCTTGCATTCCTTCCCCTTGAAACCTTCCAGAAATTTGGCATTGTGCATGAAGTTTGGTGTGGGTGACAGTTGATACATTGCCTGCAAATGTTCTGGTCTAAAAGTCCCAACCGTCAGCTTCTGCTCACTGATGATAGTTCTGGTCGGGATATCCACATGGTCTAGTGCCCATCTGATCATATCATAATAGGGGAGGAGTCGTGGTCTTTCCATTATTTTGTGCATTTCTACCTGATTGACGATTTTGTATCTAGTGGCCAAATCATCCTTCTGATTATCATTGGAATCATCTGAACAATTCACCGATTCAGACTGAAGAATGTCGGAGATGTATGCCCAGGTTTTGACAGTATTAATACTTTGGGGTGAAGTATCGGAAACAACATCGGAGCCCTGACCTGAACTTTCGACATCCACCTTGAATGCCTTTCGTGGAGCCATGAAAGAGAATTTTGTACGTAGATCACCTGTAGTAAGAATTGTAAATATAGATAGAAGTTATCCTGATGAAAAAAGTCCTGCGCGCAAAATAGAAATAAAATTGAAATAATGAAACAAACCCCTTATCTTAGTCATTTAAAACCCTGGTGTCCTTGCGAATCAAATGATCAAATCTCTTAAAGAAAGATTTAGCAGTAAAAGCGAGATGCTAGTATCTGTCACCTTGCTGTAGTCCAAATAAATGCCATAATTGTTTGACGAGTCATAGCACAAATCAGTGCAAAAAACATTTAAAATTGCTCCGTGGACAATGCGTATTAAAGTTTTCATTGATGCATCGATTAATCTTGCTCAGCCCCTTTAATTAAGTTTGTTTTAGTCTTTAATTTCCCCTTTTCGGCATTCACCGTATCGGGAGAAATCACTCATACCCTTTGAGCCTCCGAAACCCGAAATCGCGATGATGTGATTTAGTTTAGAAAATGTGATCTGACTTAAGCTCTTAAATAACCCATGCTTAATTAATAAAAATCGCGACTTCATGACTCGGGGCTACGAAGGCATAGTTTTTTGGGAGAGCGATCGCCGAGTCGCAAAACCCCAACAGTGCTTAACTAGGGTTTAAAGTGACTTACCCCTGACACCAACATGGGTGAAGTTTTTAAAACCGTTTCGTGACTTCGCATATCGGAGTTTGAAAACCTTGTGACTTGTAACTCCCGAAGCGCGATAGCGTGAGGTAATAAAAAGTGATAGACTTGCTTAATGGTTAAGCGATGGTGACTTAGGACTATAATGACCATCGCGACTTCACACGTCAGGGTAAAATTTGATTTCAAGAATTACATTTCAACACTTGTAAAAGACGGCTCCAACATAGGCTCCAACTAAGGATCTCGTCTTCTTGTGAGACGGGAAGAACAGTAGACCACGTGCCTATATTGGGTAAATGGAGTCTTTGGTTTCTTTCTGCGAAACTTGTTTTAGGAAGGGGATACAGAGGGAAAAAGAGAATTTGTATTTACCTCTGAAAATCTTTTCAACATTCAATTGCGTTCTAAAATCAACTGCAGCCCTTTCGATGACTTTCTCCTTCTCGATACTGAATTCAGTTCTGCTTTAAGATATCGAAACAGTCCTAGGAAATTCAACAAATCCTGTGGATTTTGCTTTGCATCAAATGAAGTAAATTTCATGCTTTTAATTGGGGGGGGTCCTGTCTGAACTTGGGATGCAGATTCGGTTTCGAAAAGGCTGGTTACCAGAGTAGAGTGAAAATTACGTATGACAGACTTATAGATATCTCAGATATTGCTTCACTACCAGCGAGCCTGTTCAGTACCCCGGTGAAGTTATCTGGCCCTTTTTACTGAATTTCCTTTCACCATTTTGAATCGTAATTATGCATTTAAATGCTGAGACGAGGGTAATCATTTATGAATTTCCTTTCATCGTCTTCTTGGAATAGATGGGGGCAATCAAATATGAATTTCCTTTCACCATATGTCTTATATTTTACTTTTTAAAACATGAAGTGGGGGAAATCAATTTGTATAAGGTATACCAGGGATGATATCTGTGTAATATTCACAGTGGAGGTCTGTCAACTTGCTTTGATTACTTGAGACCAACCTTCTATTAAATTTCAAAACACCTTAGCCTGTAGGGAAAAAGGGAAAAATTACTTCCGGGGGCCTTCCTTTGAGCAAGTCTCAATCCTTCGAAGACTGTTAAAAAACCTAAAAGATTCAAGATCAACTTACGCATAACTTTGTTTAGTAGGAGACTAAGGAGTTTATGAGGACTATCTTACTTTCCAAGGTCTATTTTCCAGCTTCCAAAGCTAAAACGTAACCTCTTCTTCCCCTGTAGGAAACCCGGAAAGGTTCTTGGCTTTTTAAGAAGGTAAATCCAAGGACAAAAAAAGGGCGATGAAGAAAGGTATGGAAATCAAAAAACAGGGGTCATGGATTAAACCCGACTCTTGGAACCTTTTGTCAGAGACGCTTTACTCTTTCTTCTTATTTTAATTACCTCTTATCTTTCTCTAAGTGAAACTCTTATGAACCAGAGTAAGAACTCGTTCTTTTAATGTCATATCATAATTATGAGAACGTCACGACACTTTATAGACCTTCATTTGAAATACAGACCTCTCTGGAATTCGTACCTTTGCCTTACCACTTTGTTCTCTTCTAAAATAATGAAAAATATTTTCTATCACTTGTTTTCGACAAATTTATTCTCTGATATATGATCGTTTGTTTATTCCTTTCGCTCGTTTGGGCTGCAAGTCGGGATCCTGCAAGGGAACAACACGAAGAGTATCGGGGCTTTAAAAGAATTGAATGCGTTAAAATTTTTGTATCTCTACTTTTAGAAAAAACACTGACCTATTTTATTTGTGATGAAAGTATACTTACCGAAGAAAAATTCTGAAATAAAAAAGAAAACACAAACCAATATATACAGTGGAAATTTTGGAAACCATTTATTGCATATAGTGTTTTAAATAACGCCCATTGACAGGGGCATTGAGGATTTTACCGTCCAAATTCTCTAATAGAAACAAATTTTTCCCTTCAGGAGATGTGACTTTGAAAGGTTCGTACCAGATATGATCAAATTTACCATGTTTTTCCGAGTCTTCCTTCCTAGCATCCCATTTCAAAACCAAATCACCGAGGAGAAATTCTCTATCCTTGGCCTTACAATCGAATAACGCTTTCATGTTGTTCTGGTAATTATGCAGCCTTTCATCCACTTCGGCCCTATGCTATTGAACTTCAATCAGCTGGTTTATTCTTCTTGTGACATGATTTGGTTCTTCTTTCTCATCTTGCCAAATTTTCATTACGGGAAGCACTAGATTTATAGGTAATACTACATTGGTCATGTATACCATTTGGAAAGGAGAAGTGTCGATAGATTTTTTTGTACCTATCCAATTTTCCCACAAAGCGTATTTCAAATGCACATGCCAAGATTTTTGGTTTTCGCTCAACACTTTTTTAATTATAGAGATTAGACTCTTTTTTGAAGACTCGGCTAGCCCATTTCCTTGGGGGTAATATGTCGTGGAATGACCGATCAAGATATTGTACTTTTGGCAAAAGCTGACCATAGCCATAGATTTAAATGCCTGGGAATTATCTGTGACTATCTTTCCAGGGCAGCCGAATCTAGACAAAATGTTCTCTTCTAAGAAATCCATTACCACTGAATCTATTGCCTTTCTAGTTGGAATAGCCTCTACCCATTTGGTGAAGTAATTTGTGGCAGTCAAGATCCATTTATGTTGAGCTCTAGAAAGAGGGTTAATTTCTCCTATAAAATCTAGTCCCCATTGTTGAAAAGCGGCTTTCGTTTTGACTGGAACCAATGGTAGCACTGGGAGTTTGTGCTTGCCTGTGAACAATTGGCAAGGGTTACAGGCTCTGACTTTGGCGTTGACGTCTGAGAAAAGTTTGGGCCAATAATATCCTGCCCTCAGGATCTTATAAGTCATTTCCCTCCAAGTGTGATGTCCTCTGCACACTCCTTCGTGAAATTCGTTTACAACCTTCTCTGTTTCTGATTCAATTAAACAAACCAACATGAAGCCTAGTGGGTCCTTCCAATACAATTGGTTTTCAGATATACAGTAATTCACTGCATGCAGCTTCAACGTCCTGGCTTTATATGGGGACAAGTCGCTCAGGCATTTCAAAGTCAACAGGTAGGACACTATGTCTTTATACCAATCTGATGAGGCAAACTTCTCTTTGATTCTGATTGCAGTTATTTGTTCCTCGAGCTCGTTCATGTCCACGCACTCTTCACATCCCTGTAGGCCATTTATTCCGAGGGCTCTGAAATTTGATTTATCTAAGAGCTTAGCCAAACCTTTTCCTTTTAATAGTCTCGTCGGTTTTATCTCCAGATCAAATTCTTTAATTTTAGCAAGCCACCGTCCCCTTTTTCCATCACTATCGGACTGAACCAAAATGTCTTTTACGAAACTGGTGGGTACGTACGCAATTACCTTGGAATGTAGCACGTAGGTTCTGAAATCCTTTAATGCCTTCACCATAGCATATGCTTTCTTTTCCATTATATCGTATCTGAGTTCAGCGTCTCTAAGACTTTTGCTAAAAAAGGCTATTGGTTGCTCGAAACCTTCTTCATTTTTCTGGAGGAGTACCACAACAAGTGTGTGTTCAGAGGCGAACGAGAAAATCAAAAAATCTTTTAGATAATCAGGGCTTGCCAGTACGAGTGCCTCGCTTATAACCTTCTTGATGCGTGCAAATGATGCTTTGGCTTCTACTGTCTATTTCACTTCGTTGTTCTTCTTTAGCATATCTATGATCAACTTCACGATTTCAACAAAGTTTGTGATAAATCTCCTCAAAAAAATTATTTTTCCTAAGAATGATTGAATCTCTTTTACATTACTAGGGATATTTATTGTGTCGATAGCTTCAACTCTTTTAGGATCAATTTTAATTCCATCTCGAGATACAATATGGCCCAAGAGTTTACCTTCTTGCATAGAAAAGTGAGACTTTTTGGGGTTTAAAGACAAACCAAACCTGCGACATTTCTCAAATGTCTACTTGAGATGTATTAGATGATCTTCATAGGATTTATAAAAAACGGTCAGATCATCAAGATAGATAACCATAAATATGTCCCTTTTGCGGATGAAAGCGATATCCATAGCACGTTGGAAAGTAGCACATGCATTCATTAAACCAAAAGGCATCCTGTCATACATAAATGTACCCCAAGGGGTGGTGAAGGTTGTTTTTTCTTTATCGTGCTCATTGACAGCAATTCGATTGTACATGGAAAATCTGTCGATCATCGACATCCTCTTTTCCCCAACTACTTTTTCTAAAATGTGATCCATTTTGGGTAGGGGGTAATATCTTTGAGGGAGGATTTATTTAGATTTCTAAAATCAACACACAATCTGATCTCCCCACTTTTCTTTCTAACCAGGACCAGGTTTGCTACCCAGTCAGAGTATCTCAGTGGTATGATTATTTTTGCATCCAGGAGTTTTTTGACTTCCCTTTCGACCACGGGCAATAAAATAAGATTTATTTGTCTGATTTTTTGTCTGAAAGGTTTGACACTAGGCTTTAGGGGTATCTTGTGTTCAATCACAGTGGTGTCATAGTTTCTCAGCTCTTTGTATGACCAAGTGAAAACATCTTTATACCGCCCAAGTAAGTCTTTAGACTTGCTTTTTACCTCGAGAGGAAGGTAATTTGATATTTTTACTATCCTAGGCTCCTCTTTGGTCCCTATGTCACAGTCTTCAACCCCTTTTGGTTGGGGTTGAAAAGTAGACTTTAAGGGCATATCATTTTGGTCGAATAGTCTCTCCAGAGGGATTAGTCCCTTTGGAATCTGATTGTTCTTTAAAACTAACATGCGATGATTAACGTCTTTACCTGGAACCCCTGGGGATCCTCTCCCTCTTGCATGATCCATTTGTGGTCATTTTGGTTTTATTAGTCAATGTGAGTTTCGACAAAGTCATCCACCATTTCAAGGAACTTTCTGATTTGTTCGTCGTCCTCAAACACTTGCCAGTGTTGGATGTTGTTTGGTATGGAAGGTNGTGGGATGAAATGAAAATTTACCGATGAGAAGAAATTTTCTATTAAATCCCAGGTGCAATTCCTGTAAGATCTTAATCTTGGGTGTTTGGCCTGGTATTTCTGATTTATCTGTTTCACTATCAACTCTGCGTCTCCGTATACTTCCAAGTTCTTTATGTTCAGTTTCCTGGAATCTTCCAACCCTAAGACTAGAGCCTTATACTCACATACGTTATTGGTATAGTCTATATCCCACTAAATCCTGTAAGAGAAAGGAATCACAAATTCATTTTCAGGTGCTACAAACAATACTCCTGCACCTGCTCCTTCATATGACAAGACACCGTCAAAAAACATTTTCCAAATTCCAGTGCTATATATATTTTCGTCTATCTTTCCTGATTCATTTTCATTTATGTAATTGTCTTTTGTATAGATATTTACACCATCATCAAAAGACAAAATACAATTCCCTAGATCTTGATCGGCAACATAAACAGGATAATTGTTAGGATTCTGTGGGTCGCTCACTGTGTATGCTAGCCTCGTTTCCTTTTATAGCTGAGTAAATTGTCCACCAAACACAAGAATCATGGTGTAGGTCATGTCTAGTTGAAGAGACCCCCCAAGTTTGGCTCCCCACGACCTAGATAGTAGCAAGCCATACTTCGGACGTATATCAACAATAACTACATCCATCAAGATGCTTTTCATCGGAACCTGTGCAAGTGTGACTACTAAATATTTTATCATACCCATGCACTTAGCTCTCCTTGAATCGAAAGACTAGAGATCTCCATAAGGCCTAGTGATCTCGAGGCCTAGTCTGTCCATAATAGACTTGGGCATCACATTATGTGAGGCTCCAGAGTCGAGCATATAGTTATGCAACAGTCGATCATGCACATTCAGGGTAATATAGAAGGGAGCGATGGTGTCTCTGGCACCCTCGAAATGTGGACCAAAAGTGATATTAGGCTTATCATCTTCCAAGTTTATCACGTCATAGTGACTTTATAGTTCCGAAAAACATATCATTTTTGTTATCTTCTTTCGATACATAGGATTCTTTGCTAATTTGACCGAAGGGATTGGTATTTTGATCTCATTTATCTCATTTTCAAGGTTGAAACCTCCACTACCTTTGTCTGTTTCTCTGGTTGAAGCCTCAACTCCTTCTTTTCTAACTCATTTGTTTGTGCTGATTTATTTCCCGTGAATTTATTTACCGGTATATGTGATTTAGCTGTCTTAATTTATTTTTCTTGGGTCTCAACCTCTTTTACTTTGGGATTCTGCGAATCTACCCCTTTTCTTTTGCTATTAGGTATCTTGGTCTCCTTTGAGGCAGGCTCGTATATGTCACCTCTAGGAAGAATTTTCTTGGGTTGAGGAGTTGACATAGGTTTGTTTTTAGGCCTCAGGTTGTACTTATGTTGGACCTCGACCATTATAGAATCGATCATTTGTCGATAGACATAAACATCAGTGTTGTTTATGTCATCATCTTTATTCGACGGTTGCTGAGTGTCCAAGGACTTCTTGCAATCTTCTTTAGTTAAATAAGGCTATGTGCAGTCGTCACCCAAATTTGTCACGTCTTCTTCCAAATCCTCGAAATCTTGCAGGTCGTTTCCTCCTATAAAATTTTCATTTTTTAAAGGAGTTTGAATTTTCTGGTCTTCATTTTTAATCTGTCTTTTTTTATTTTGAGGGTTGGGGTTTCTTCTAAATTCCCTCTTAACGAAAGGATCTGCCTTGGATTGATCTAGCTCCATTCTGGAAATCTTATTTGATAACTCTTTAATTATCCTGGCCATGTCATCCATTTTATCATCTAAGGATCTATTAGGCCCTGAGGGTCCCGCTTGTTCCCTAAAACGTTTCGTTTCTTGGTTTCCCGTTTCTACTTTTGTTTTTAATTTGCCAGAAGCCATCATGTTAGATTTGATCTCTACATCATCATCTTGCATTTAGGTCAGGGTCGTCCCTCTCCTTTCTCTCAACAGAAGTGAGAAATCGGGTTCGAAGGCTCCTGCAAAGGTTACCTTGGCTGCAGGTTGGGATGGTTTAACTTCGACTGGGATCTTATTATATAACTTGTTAAACCTTTGAATGAATTCCATAATAGTTTCTAAAATTTTTTTCTTTAAAGATCTGAACTCGGTCAAATAGTACAAATGGTCTTTTCATTCTCCCCATTGTCTAAGAAAAGTGTCTTCTAGGGCATCATAGGATAATATCGAACTTGAAGGTAGACTTCGAAACCAGGCTCATACCTTTCCTTCAAAAATCTGAACAAATAACCTTGAATATATGTCTTCGTGTTCGAGACCTAGGATATCTGTGAACTGATCAAAGAAATTTAAATGTTCTGTCACGGTCAGGCCCCCTTCCCTTGTAAATTTAGGTAATTTTTTCATGTAGTTTTTAAGGTCATGAAGAGGGACAGGCAGGACCAGAGGTGCATATCTGACAACTACTTTAGTGAAAACTCTAGGAGGCAGGGGTGGCCCTTGGCCCACCCCTCCTCCTCCCAAAACCCCTCCACCTCCCCCTCCGGTGGTTGCCATCGAAACTATTGGATAGGATAACGGTGCATTATACAGAGGGTTCTAGAACACTAAAAGAAAATCTTTAGCTTCTTCGAAAGATGAGAAAACTGAAGAAGGGTGAAAAGGGATGTGAGGACTTGGTTCCTTGAACTTGCAAGAGATGTAATCAAGGGAACCCATGGGCGTAGAATCTAAGTCTATGGTGTAATACTACAGACTCGGTGAGGTCAGGAAATCTAACCAAAGAGTCGGCGGGATATCAATCGCGGTTAAATTTACTAAGGGATTTTCGCCTTTATGTACGCCAGAAGTTGTCGGATGAACTTCATTTTTAATTTCGAGGAGAGCTAAATTTGGGTTGAAGGTTTTAGGGGGGAGATTCGTACGAAGTTAGAGGTTCAAAAGGAATCTTAGATTTGGGTTTTGCGTGCCTAAGCTGGTAGATGACAGTGGTTGGCTTGAGGGAACATCTTGTTTTCAGTATTTTTTCGGGATCGAAAATGGGCGTGGTCTGTTTACCATCCGGGTTTTGTCTGGTGTTCCTTCGATCGGATGCTAGCTTAATTAAACATGGAGTCACCAAGAGAATGATAAAAATATCCTTTAGAAGGTCTTCACTCTTTGTTCACTATTAAAGGGTAGAAACTTGCAAAAATGTCGTTCTCCCAGGGAAAAGGTTTCGTAACTTTGTTCCCCGGCAACGGCGCCAGAAAGATGTTGTTCCAGAGTCTGTACTTAAGGCTAGAAAGTACAGGGTCTAGGCATCCAAAAGTGAGTAAAATATAAGAAAGGGGAAGAATCAACCTTCAGGAAAATAAGCTAAGGATGATTTCTAAGTTGTCTCTGTCTTGCTTCCAAATATTCCTGGATGCTTATATCCCATTCAATTGCAGCCCATGAACGTTCGAGCTCTACCCGGGTGATGGAAATTTTAAGTATGGTGTCAAAAAGGTTCAAAGTGATGTTGGTTTGATCCGATAGGTTGAGTTCAATGTTGGGATATCTTGCAATGGAAACAGTCATGGAGAAACATAAATTGAAAAGAGAATTCAAGGTTTAATATGCTACTTCAATTTTTTAACCGTATAACAGAGAATTTTCGAATCCGATGTTAAAAGTAGAAAACAAACCAAAGGTCTTCTCCCGTAACTGAATTAACTTTTTAAACAATCATGTATGAAATGTGAGAAAACATTAAGCTGTCGACAATGCGAGGCTCCTATCAAGGGAGAATCTCTCCCTGTAAACAAATGAAGAAAAAGACAAGAAGAAATCTGACAAAGCATAAAATATAGAGATCTAAAAAGTTCACAGGTCCTGTACCTGCTGATAGTCGATACAGATGAAAAACTGCAAACGATTAGACGACTAAAAAGTTGGTCACCATAGTAGAAGTTGTACTAAATTGCGGCTAAGCATTCATTAGAAATATATATGCGAAATGAAATTTAATATAAGATAACAGAGGAAACAAAACTCATAACTCAGTCTTCATGGAATCAGGAATCTTCGAATTGCTTTGCATAAATTTCAAAAGGAAAAAGTCTCTATTACAATCGGCCAAAAAAGGTCCAACCCTTATTCTGACTTCAAAATGCATATTTATACAAACTTCTAAATGCTAGAATCTCAATCGTTCCAGAAGTTTTCAGTTACAAAATGGAAAATCTATGCGTTTCACTTCTTTGTCTTTGTCCTCCTTCTTGCGAGCAGAACACCTTCCTTTCTTTACTCTATGGGTTCTAAAAATACAACAGGAAGACATCTGTCATCATTTGACACTAGAAGCCCGCCCTTTCACCTGCTCGGTGCAAGTGATGCACCTCTCCACCAACTGGGCTACCAACCTGGAAGGCTCTTCTTGGTCGCTCACTTCAAGAGTATAACAATTCTTCGCCAGCTATGGTAAACTCTTTCCCACTTGTCGGTCCTCTACGATGATGGAGCATAATTGTAAACTTTGTTGTACTAGCCATTTGTCCATTTGGGTCATATCAACCTGGTTGATCTGAGATATCTCCACTTCTTGCTCCTCCATGTTTTCTTTGATGTCCAACAAATGTTTAGCTATATTTATTTTTCCCAGTGTCCCAGCACTTCTCTCCTTATCAATATCTAGCAAACCTTTACTTATTAAAGAGAACATTTCCTCACAAAAATCCTTTACTTCGTTAGCTCTCCCCCTGCTTTCCGATATGTTCTGCTCCTAGACCTTCAACAGGATATTACCTCTGGTTTGTTCCGTGATGGATAATTTTAAGGCGCTAACCGTCTCTATCTTCATTGTAGCTATAACAGTGTCTTGGAAAGCAACCCCTGTTGCCCTGGCTTCTCTTTCTCTCGAAGAAATGTTCTCTGATATTTTCTCTATCGTCCGAAAATGGTTCTGAATGGTTCTCACCTTTTCAAGCAAGTTTTGTTGAGCCATAAGTACCTTATGTTAGATTTCGGCGACCTACGATCAGAACATTTTTATGTCTACAACCTGTTTCTCGGCCACCTCCAATTTCGACTGCAACTCTATAATCTGTTGCCCATGCTGGCTTACCTTTGTTTGGCTAGTTTGCGCCAACTGGCACACCTACTCGATGTCGGACCTGAGCTTCTCAATTTCACGCAGGTCGGATGTTCGAGTTTCCTCAAGGCTCCTGCTCACCTCGTCCCTGACATTTGCTTCGACAGTAGCTACCTTAGCTTCCAATTTACTGATCAGGAGGTTCTTTCATTTCAACTGGGCTGTCAAAGTCCCAACTGAGTACTGATTGGCTGTAGCATAATCCCCTAGCGTCTCGGCTATCTCCTCTGCAAATGTTTCCTCTTCCGCGACCTTCCCATATGTCATGATTTTAAATTTTTAGCTACTACACCCTCTTTTTGATAAAATCCTTGCCTTACCACGACCTTTCTTTTCTTGTCAAAGAAAAATTCGTTGGGAGGCAACTCCTCTACAGAAATAGGCGTCAGTTCTTCATTGAAAATCTATCCCTCGTCAGGATTTCCCTTTGTGAACTGCAAGGGTGTGACAATAACAATCGGAATGCTGATTTTCTTGGACGTTTGTTTTGGGGTGACTTCTGTAGCCAGCTCATTTGGCATGAGGGAAAGTGAGTTGCCCGATCCCTGTGAAGGTATCTCCGCTTGGCCTTGGGCCTGCTTTCCTGGCGCGCCCTTTTCGAGGTTTCCTTCCTGCTTCTGGGGGACTTCGGCTCCTAGCTCTGAGGTTCTAGCCTCCCTCATTTTCTCTTGGTCCTTCTCCCCAATGGAACTCGAGTCCTTTGCACCTTTGGCTCCCATATGCTTTGTAACTGGAAGCTCTGGTTCTTCACCCTGTAAAATCTGGGGGAGACAATTCTGTCGGTGTTCATGAAATTTCAAAAATTCGGCCATGTCTCCAGGTGGCAAGGCTTAAATCTGACTTAGGACTTCCGCGAAGGACCTTGCGCCATGAAATATTTCTTCATGGGGGGAATCCTCGTGTTCATACCTCTTTAGGCCGCAACTTGCTAGGTGATTTCTCATAACCTTACTAGGGTCATGCTTCTTAAACTCAATGTCTACCAGCTTCATTTCTTCCAGAGCCACAGCCTCAGCTTTGGCGTGGCCAAAATCTAACAAGGAATATGCACCGATACGAATAGGGAAGGGCGGCCATACCTTTTTTAATAGTCCTTTGAGCTCCTTGATTATCCCATCGAGCACAAACTGTCTAGCGATCTCATGGCACAATAGCTTATCTGGTAGGAATAGCGGGAGGGCATATGGAGGGATGGAGGTGCCAAAAACCCTGATATATGAAAATTTTGCCTCTAGATACCAATATGCCATGCTGCTTAGGCTGGTCACAACGCTATCTGATATCCTGGGAGGTGGCTAGCAAAAAATGGCGACATGCAGTAGCACCATTACCCAGTTGAAAATCTCGTAGATGAATTCTTTGGCCTAATCCTCCCAAAGATTCGAGTGGTAGACATGGATGGGCTCTGTACTAGATGGATTCCAGCTCCAACTCATTAGAGGGAAAGGTGTCATGAAACAAATGGCATCCATGATGTAGGGAGACATGAAAAACAAAGTTGCTTTCCCACTTGCCTTCTGTGCTTGATATTCGGTAATTCAACTAGTTAAACTATCCGACAATAGTTTGGCCCAGTCGAAAGAAAGACCTTCAGCGACTGTATGAATCAGAGGCACCCACGGGAGAAACAAATGTGGGGTGTCCTCCCTCCCATACAAACTACAAGCCATCATCGCTATATACCTGAATGGTGGCTCTAAGGAGGAGACTGAATAAATTCCATTAGAATCTGCCCTGAATTTTGCGGGGTGAGAAACCCAATCCTTGTTCAGATCGAACATGTTTCTACCATATTTCTCGCATTCCTTCTCCTTGAAACCTTCCAGAAATTCGGCATTGTGCGCGAATTTTGGTGTGGGTGACAGCTGATACATTGCCTGCAAATGTTCTGGTCTAAAAGTCCCAACCATCACCTTCTACTCGTTGATAACAGTTCTGGTCAGGATATCCACATGGTCTAGTGCTCATATGATCATATCATAATAGGGGAGGAGCCATGGTCTTGCCGATATTTTGTGCATTTCTGCCTGATTGACGATTTTGTATCTGGTGGCCAAATCATCCTTCTCATTATCGCTGGAATCATCTGAACAATTCACCGATTCAAACTGAAGAATGTCGTAGATGTATGTCCAGGTTCTGACAGTATTAATACTTTGAGGTGAAGTATCGGAAACAACATCAGAGCCCTGAACTGAACTTTCGGTAGCCTCCTTGAACACCTTTCATGGAGCCATGAAAGAGAATTATGTACGCAGATCACCTGTAGTAAGAATTGTAAATATAGACAGAATTTATCCTGATGAAAAACGCTCCGCGCGCAAAATAGAAATAAAATTGAAATAATGAAACAAACCCCTTATCTTAGTCATTTAAAACCTTGGTGTCCTTGCGAACCAAATGGTCAAATCGTTTAAAGAAAGATTTAGCAGTAAAAGCGAGATCCTACTATCTGTCACCTCGTCGTAGTCCAAATAAATGCCATAATTGTTTGACGAGTCATAGAACAAATCAGCACAAATTTTTTTTTAAATTACTCCATGGATGGTGCATATTAAAGTTTTCATTGATGCATCGATTAATCCTTCTTATCCCCTTTAATTAAGTTTGTTTTAGTCTTTAATTTCCCCTTTTTGGCGTTCGTCGTATCGAGAGAAATCACTCATACCCTTTGAGACCCCGAAACCCGAAATCGCGATGATGTGATTTAGTTTAAAAAGCGCGATCTAACTTAAGCTCTTAAATAACCTTCTCTCAAAACTTTAGTGAGAAATCACCATTCACAACACCATTACTTATTACTTTCATTCACACTTAGTTTCTTGCATGTACATATATATCAATGACATACATTAACAATAAAGAGATATGAGCCATCACAATAAATATCACAAGGAACAACAGATATATGTATAAGTTTCTTTTGTATTATGGACTGCAGTCCTTGGGTTTTATCAACACCAACTGAAATAGAGCACCAATTCCAAGAGAGAACCAACTCTCAATGCAAGACCCAACCTGCCTATCTCAGCACCAATTGAGATGTGAGGAATCCAACCCTAAAGTACAAGACCCAACTTGTAGACATAAATAAATATGTCAAATTGTACCAGTAGACTATACCAACACAAGTGCATCAACTATGAATACCCTGTCACAACAACATGTCACCTCAACTTGTCTCATCAATCTCATCATCCAAATAACAAACAAGTCTATACCATCCAACAACCTATGCATGTTTCTTATGCATACACCATCACACAACATAGATATCCCTTAACCATATCAGAACAGAACCACTCAACCAACCAGCCAACATCTACCATATCCAAACTTTATAACAACCATACAAAGAATGCTTCAAGCTTTCACCATACCATGAGAAGATATAAGCATCAAGACAACATATAATCATACCAAAACTTTTGTAGAAGATTTAAACATGTAGATCTATTACAAATTTGTTTATGTAGTCGTGATTTTGTTGCCATGGTTCTGTTGCTACGATTTTACTGTCGCGGTTCTGCTGTCATGCTTTTTCTGCCATGATTTTTCTGTCATGATTTTTTCGCCTCGATTTTTCTTCCACGATTTTACTTCCACGATTTTTCTTCCACGATTTTTCTATCGTGAATTTGTTGCATTAGACTTGCGGAACTTCTGATGCATCCATGATTACTTGCAATTAACCTTTCACCAAAATAGTATCTTCAACATGCTCGAGGGATTCCACACATAAGAGACCCTTGCTCTCTTATTTAGAATTCTCTAAGTAACTTCCTCTAGGGATTATTATCTAACCAACTTCATTATTTTGGTGCTAACCCACTTCTAACCACTATTTCCACTTACAACCACATCTTCCACTTATAAGCACTTTGTCCACAAATAGTAAATTCATCACTTCTAGTTGCAACTAATTTATTTTTAATTGTTTTCTTGTTGCAACCACTTAACCCATGACTAACCACTTTGTTTGGTGAACTTCTTCTAGGAGCTTCTAGAATAATTTGACTTCTTTGACCTTCTAGGGGCTTCTAGATAACTCATGAGGGTTATCCAACTTCACATGGCCATAACTCTCTAACCATGAGGAGTTAGGTGATGTTCTGTTGGAAGATTGGTTGTTGTCATTGATGTCAACCCTAGTCATGGGTTTTGGACCACAATAGTGATGAAGGTATTTGGACATGAAGGACAATGCACATGCATATAAAACACCCATGGATGGATAGTATACATCATGTTGTTTTCGGTGGTATATGACACATCACGTGGATCCTCATGGTTGAGGAGAAATGAATTTTTGAAGATGACAAAGTGAATTGAAGAA